>RJWJ010028434.1:0-21417 GCA_004363605.1 Indri indri | reverse complement strand
TAACATACCACCTACTAACAAAGATGTAGAGCAACGGGAACTCTCCCATACACTGCTGGTGAGAGTATAAAATAGTAAAACCACTTTGGTCTAAAACTGTTTGGCAGTTCCTAATAAACTTAGGTATACAGCAATTCCATTCCTAGGAATTTGGTATGATATGAATACTACTCAGCAATAAAAGAATGTGCCACTGTATATAAAATGACATGGATGAATCTCAAAAACATTGATAGAGCAAAAGAAGACTGACACAAAAGATACTGTATGATTCAAATAAATATCATATGTATATATAGACACACACATATATTTTATATATGTAAAATTTAAGAATAGGCAAAAATAATTTATGGTGATAGAAACCAGTCCAGTGATTCCAGGGGGGTAGGAGATAGTGACTGGAAAAGAGCACCAGGGAACTTTCTGGGGTGATGGAAATGCTTTATAGCTTGCTTTAGGTGAGGGTCACAGATGAGTATACATTTGTAAAAAAAAAAAAAAAAAATCGTTGATTTTTCCAGTTAAGATTTGTGCATTTTTGTCCTTGTAAGTCCTGGGCTAAATAAAGACAAAAAAAAAAAAAAAAGATTTGTGCATTTTGCTGGGCGCAGTGGTACTTGCCTGTATGTAGTCCCAGCTACTCAGGAGACTGAGGCCTTAACTGGACACCCTTAACCCACCATAGGAGTTCCAGGGGAAATCGGTTTGTTCCTCGAAATGGAAAAACCTTTACTGTTTCTTCTGACAATATACCAGAGTTATAAGAAAATGTTTTTAAGCAATACAGAAAAACAGAAAGGCCCATATAAATTTGCTCCCCAGAGATTACGCATCAACGGGCCTTTTCAGATTTAGTTAACCAGGCTCTTAACTGCGTGCAACACCAAAGGACTGGGTACATTAAACAAAAAAGGGACTTATATGATGTCAGAGAGCTCAAAGCACCAGACAGGAGCTGAAAAAGCAAAACCAGGAAAATGGACAAAAACCAAGGGGAACTAGGCAGCCAGGAAACCAGGCAAAGTCAGGATCCTGGGCAGTCTGGTTAAGATGTCAGCTCTGCTGCCAGTGGACATGGCATGGCTGCCCCCATTGCCCCTGGGACATTGGGTGTCACAGCCACCACCAGCAGCAGAACAAGTTCTAAAACGCTCCTGCTACTGGGCATCAGTCTAATTGGCCAAGCAAAGGACACTCACTCTCACTCTGACAGCCACAAGCCTGGAGAGTTAAGTACAGCTACCTTGGGACACAGGCCTGCTGTCATCTACACCCACACAATGTTGGATCCCTCAAGAAAAGGAGTCAGATGTCATACGGCAAAAAAACCCGGCAATGTCCATTACACATGTTTGCATATAAGTGAGATTTTATTATACACTAATTGGTAAGTACATTTTTGTTTGTTTACATACACTCTCACTGAGCTGTGAGAGAAAGACCAGTGGGGGATAGTCCTTTTAACTGATCTGATTGAAACTAATGATTAAACGGTAATCGCTCACGAGGTTAGTATTTTGGTGTTATTTTAGCAGTCCCACCAGGGGGCTCTATAAGACACAGAGTGCAGGCGCTTTAGCGTTAGATGCAAATCTCCTTTAACTCCAGCCACGCGGAAGACCGGGACGCACACCGACGCAGCCAAGCGGGCGCGCTTCCTAGCCTCGACTTAGCGCATCCCAGGGGTGTTTGGGGCTTGAACCACCGGCCCCCCAGGTACTAGTCCGCTTTCCTCCCCGCTTGGCCAAAATGTTCCTCGCACAGAACTCCACAGGTAAATAAATAAAAAAATAACTGCGAAGCCCAAGCTGCGTGCGCCGCGGCTCCTGCCCGGGGGCTGGGGCTGGACCCGGCTTTCCCCGGACCCCAGTCCGGCCCAGCATCGCGGATCCGGCCAGCCCACCGCCCTTCCGACTTCCTGGGACGTGGGTCCGGACCCCCGGAGAGCTCAGGAAGAGCGGCGGGAAGATAGGACACCTCTGGGACCGGGAACGCCAGGAACGAAGGGACGCGGAAGCCCCCGTTGCCTGGCTTCCTCCTCCCGCGCGGCCGGGCCTGGGGCCCAGGGTCCAGCCGGACGCATCCGGGCTGTGCCGCAGCTTTCGAAAAGCTGCCCAACGCGCGTTGAGGCTTGAGGAAATTCTCGGCCGCGTAAAGCAGCCAGCAGGTCCCATGGTGTAATGGTTAGCACTCTGGACTTTGAATCCAGCGATCCGAGTTCAAATCTCGGTGGGACCTCTTCACAGCTTTTGGTCCTATAATTCCTGTTTTGGGGACCGCTGTTGAGGTAGCACCTGGGGCTGTGCGGTGGCTCAGCTGACCTACCGGACCGCGGCTTAGGGTCCATCCCCCTTTCTCAAGATACTTTCGTTTCAGGGTCGAGGTATTCTCAGTGCGCACGCGCGAGAGTTGGGCACAAATATAAATGTATTGATGGGAGATGGAACGCGACTTTACCCTGGAGAGAAGCACCCGAAAGAGCCCGAAGGATCCAGAGGATGCTGCTTCGGGCGGGGCACAGCTCGGTCTGCGGGTGTAGGAGGCCCCCCTTGTCCAAAAGCTGCCGGGCGCCCTTCTCCTATTGGCCACTGTGCAGAGCGCGGTAAGCTACTGCTCCATGAGCCGCGAATGACACGGCCGGACCAAGCCAAGGGGCGGGGAAACGGCGCTCGAGGGACTCCCATTGGTCACGAGCAGTAAACAAGGCTGCGGGCCCTGAAGGGGTGTGTGTGGCGGGGGGCGGGGGGCGGGGGGGGGTGTTCAGAGAACTCCCTAGTGGGTTTGCCTCGGTTGTCCAGTGCGCAGGCACTGAGGTTGTCTGTGTCTTTCAGTCAGAAAACAGTCCCTCAGTCAAGGTTTCGGTTCTTTAGTCTGTCTCAGCCTCCCAGGGTATCTCGGCTGGCGGCTTCTCACCGTGGATGGGGTATTTCTCCCGAGCGAAGGACAGGAATCTCTAAGGGGTTCCCCAAATGGTCGAGCGCGTCTCTCCGGACAGATCTGTCCAGGATCCGTGTTAAGCGTGCTGACCAGGCGCACGCGACTTGCGGGAAAGGGCGTGCCTCTAGGATAGTGTGGAAGAGATGTGCCTGGCCTGTTGTCTTCTTTGGATTAGTATCCCGGTTTTGAGAGGTGTGTGTCCCTTTGGGATAAGCGACGAGGGAGCCCGCTGAGGCAGCTATGATCTCCCTACAGGGTGATTGGCACTGTGGTTATGTTATATGTTCCCGCCCCTTGGGAGGATGCCATGGAAACAGAGAGGATCCTCGCACTGCTCTCCCCATCTCTCCCCTGAGCACGCCTCGTCCCCCCTCACCCCACCTTACCCCACACACTTTCTAAACGGTTGAATGGACCTGTGTGTCTGAGCGATCCCGGCCTCAAAAATACCTAGACCTGAGAGGTGGGAGGAGGACTTGCTCTACAAGAGAGTAAAGTTTATTACCAAGTGTAAACTTACAGGAATTAAGATAGTGTGGTACTGGTGCAAGGATAGACAAACATACCAACGGAACAGAGTAGGGAACCCAGATTCAGCCCCACACGTATTTGGACAATTGATTTATGACAAAGGTGGCACAACAGAGGAGTGGGGAGGAAAACGGCCTACTTTTCAATAAATTATTCTGGGACAATTGAGTATTCACAGGGAAAAATATGAAATCGGATTCCTCCCTAACTTATACTAAACGCAGCAATAAATTCCACGTGAATTACAGACCTCAATGTGAAGGAAAAGTAATAAAGCTTTTGGAAGACAACATAGGGAAATACCTTCATGACCTCGGGGTAAAGAAAGTTCTCATAAAGAAGACACAAAAGGTTCTTAGCAATTTCGGAGGCCGAGGTGGGAGGATCGCTTGAGCTCAGGAGTTACAGACCAGCCTGAGCAAGAGCAAGACCCCGTCTCTACTAAAAATAGAAAAATTAGCCGGGCACCATGGCTTGCGCCTGTAGTCCCAGCTACTCGGGAGGCTGGGGCAGGAGGATCGCTTGAGCCCAGGAGTTTGAGGTTGCAGTGAGCTATGATGACACCACTGCACTCTACCTGGGGTGACAGAGCGAGACTCTGTCTCAAAAATAAATAAATAAATAAACTTCTAAATATACTTCACCATATTAATGTGATACTCTATGTTCTTCTTATCAAAAGACCCCAATAAGGCCGGGCGCGGTGGCTCACGCCTGTAATCCTAGCACTCTGGGAGGCTGAGGCAGGAGGATGATCGCTTGAGCCCAGGAGTTTGAGGTTGCTGTGAGCTAGGCTGACGCCATGGCACTCTAGCCCGGGCAACAGAGTGAGACTCTGTCTCAAAAAAAAAAAAAAAAAAAGACCCCAATAAGAAAGTGAAAAGGTAAGCCATAGAATAGGAAAAATATTTGTAATGTATAACTGACAAGGAACTCAAATTTAGATTATGGTAAAGAAATCCTAAAAAACAAGAAAAAAGACAATGTAATAGAAAAATGACAAGACTTGAAAGGGCACGTCACTAGAAAAGGAAACCCAAAATAATTGATAAACGTATGAAGAGATGCAAAAAATTATTAGTCATCATGAAAATGCAAATTAAAAGCTCAATCGGATCTCACTACAGACTCACCAGAATGCCAGTGCTGAATGTTATCAAGAATACAGAATAATGTGAACCATCACAGGAGAGTAAATTGGTGGAAAACAGTTTGACGTTAACTATTAAAGTTGGAGCTGCTCCTACCCTGTAATATAACAATTTCACTCTTGTTCATATACTCACAGAAATATGTGCACATGTGTACCTAGAGACATATACAAGAATGTTGTTGGAAACGTAATAGCCAAAAATTGGAAGGAACTCAAATGTTTTTGACAGTAAAATGCATAAATAACTTGCAAGAACTTCATACAATGGAATATTATACAGCAATGAAAACAACTATAGGCAACAAAATGGATGACTCTTTTTAAAAAAAAATATTGAGCAAAGGGCAGAAATAAAAAAATAAATAATGTATGATTCCAGTTATATAAAGTTCTTAACCAGTGAAAGTAACTACTGTATATTATTTACAGCTGCAAACTGAGGTGGTAAAACTATGAAGCAAAGTTCATACTTTTGCTATGGGGAATACCTCTGGGGAAGGAGGGGGTGGCGATTGGAGAGGTGCCAGCAGCAGTCACTAGAGGGCACAGGTACTGTTTCTACGTCTGGTCTTGGGTGAAGGTTAAGTAAACGTTCACTTTCTAAAAATTTGTTAAAATGCACATTTATGATGTATGCACTATTCTGCATGTGTGTTATAATTTCTCAATTAAGAAGGTCAAAAAGTACCTATCTAGAGATATGGTTCTGCCCTGGTCACAGACGAGGAGTCTGAGAAAAATTTGTCCCCAGAGGGGGAATCAGGATAAATACTCTGAGCCAGCCAAACCACATTCAGAGGATCAAGTTCAATTCTAGGCATCACACAAAGACATTGATAGATTTTATCCTGCCACTAACTGGCTGGGTGCATTTGGGTATACAATTTAAATGTTCTGAGCCTCATCTGGAAAAGGATAATAGTGGTGACTTTTGTGTAGCAGTGTTGTGAGAATTAGAAAAATAGAAACGAAAAGTCCTTATATCTAGGTCTGATTCATTACATACTCAATAACAGTAAATGCTAGAAAGACAACCAGAATGGTGAAATCTACGGAAGCTCAGATACTCGAGAAAAGAACAAATACTGGGAGGAAAACGAAACTTAGAGGGCACAAGATAGCCATCTTCATTTGTTTGCCCACTTATTCCTACCCTGGGTTGCAACAGAAGCAGAAAATGAGAACTCCTGGGTGGAAGTTAGAGGGGCAAATGGGAAGAACTGTCTAACAACTTGAGCTGTCCACCAACAGAACAGGTTTGAGAAATACAGAACTTCTGGCTCCCAGAAGTCTTCCAGGGAGGCTCAAAGGTCTTTGTCAGTTGGGGGTGTAGGAAGATGTCTGTCCTCAAATGGACACTGGGCTCCATAAAGGGTACCTTGCCTTCCTCTCTGAGGTTTGATTCTGCTGTGAATCTTTGCTCCCAGTTCAGGACTTTACTCTCCATGAGCTTTTTCATTATTTCTCCTGTGGCTTTCACCATTTTTGGTTTGTTTATACCAAGACCCTCAGTAAGATCACATCGAGAACGAGTGCATGCATACACAAAATGGAAACAAAGGTTTAAGAAACAATATTTACCCTTACACATGTAACAGTACACTCTGATATTTTCTGGGTATTTTACTTTTTTGAAGCTGGTCACAACCTCCTAACTTGATTTTATAACCCACAGTTCGTGAAACAGTTAGGAGCTCACTATCGTCCCCAATGTCCTTCTCCTGGCTCCAGCTTCTCTGAGACCCCTTCCACATTTCCTTCTCTTTCTACCCCCAGTAGCTTAGGGGAGAACCTCTCTCTCTCTCTCTCTCAACCGTCTGAGGAGCCTCTTCCAATGGTTTTATTCTGGTCGTGGGGGGACCAGATGATGTTTTCCAGAAGGGAGCTTCTGCAGCATGTTGTCACTGATCAGTCACTGGCAGAGGGCAGAGCACTGGCACTCAGGACCACCAGGGAACCCAGGTCTGTGCCCGGCCTGGCCTCCCTGCTGCCAGCTTCCCCGGTTGTCCATTCATTCTCTTCTTTGTTTATTACTTTGACTGTGAGACAAAGTGTGTACAACACTTATCACACTGCCTGGCACACAGTAAGCCTACACATTATAGAACACACAGACATTTAACATCTACCACGTTCTAGGTGCTCAAAATACCAAGTAAAAAAAGACTTGATCCCTGCCTTCGAGGAGCTTGAAATCATGACTAAATCAAAGACTGAAGTACAAATTTTATCAAAGTAAAATAAAAAGCAACAGGCTCAGGAGTATATGGGGACTCAAATGTGAGTGAAATCCAACTAGGTAAGGTAAACAAAAAAAATCCGGATAAAAGATCAGAATAGCATGTGAATGCTACCATTTGTGTAAAAAGAGGAGAACGTTTATATGTATTGGCCTGGGTATGCGTAAAATATAGGTTACAGGAGAAACTAGAAACATTGGTTTCTCCAGAGAAGAAACCAGGGAGAGGAAGGAGGAAGGGACTGTTCACTGTATACCCTTTTACACCTCTTGAATTTTGAACCACCTAATTTTTAATTACCTATTCATTTGGTCACAAAGTCTCAGGGACTCAGAGAGCCAGAGAAAGCTTAAAGTGAGGCTTAAACCTAGTTGTGACTTACTAAACGGATTAGCTAGATGAAGGAGGGGCAGGAGGATGAGGATGTTTTACGCGCAGCATGAGCTAGTCAAGGAATAAAAGCAGCTCCAGGTTGACACGTGGAGCCCGGGGCTGGGCGGGGGGATGGATCCGACAGGGGTATAAGGCCCAGGGGCAAGCAGGGCCCCCCATGGGCAAGGGCCTCGGTGGCCTAGGTGCCCAGAAGTCTAGATTTGGTCTTCCAGAGAGTGGAGAGGCACGACGGGTTTTAAACGAGGGAGCTACAGGGAATATCCGAGCAGCCAAGAGGGGAGTGGGCGGGGAGGGAGGGGCGTTCCGCAGGGGGCTGTTCAGCCCGCAGGGTGAAAGGCCACGGGGCGGTAACCGAGGGCGTGGCAGAGGGAGTAAAGCGATAAACAGGTGGATGTGTGAGAGGTTTGGAAGGGGGACCCCTCGAGAATTAACTTGCTTAGGAACCAGCGTGATTAGATGGGAAGGGGGAGCAGGAGGAGCCAGGTCCGTGCGTGGACTCCTCTTCCCTTCTCTCTCCTTTCCTGGCTTCCCCGATTCCTGCCTCCCCAGCCCAGACACGGCAGGCAATGAGTCACCCACTTCTCCCATTTCCGTGGTCTGCTGCAGAATGAGAAAGTGAGAGGGGCTGAGGGGACGTTGGCGGGGTGGGCAGGGCAGGGAGCAGGATCATCTTGGTTCTTAATTTGGACACCTCCTGACACCCCACCCCTGCAGGAGCATCCTGCCTCCTCCGTCAGGCTGGGGCCTCTGTCTCCCTACACAGGACCAGCCAAGCAGTATGTGGGGCCCGGTGCAAAATGAAAATGCAGTGCCCTCGTTCAAACATTATTAAGCATTTCAAGATGGTGACAGCACTCCAATCGATGGTGTCCTCTCCCCTCCCCCCACAAAAAAAGACAGCAAAGGCAAATGCCCACAAAGCTGCTCCTGTCCCCAGGCCTCAAGCTCAGGGAGGAAATTGGGTGGCGGTGGGGGGAGCAGGAGGCTCTGACTGACTTTCCCAGAGGCCCTGAGGTCATGGTGACAAAACACTGAGATGAAAGCAGATAGGACCCTGTCCCTGCCCCACGACCTCCAGGCTCAAGGGTAAGATCCCGAAGGCCTGCGGTGGGAGGGGCTGGCTGCCCAGGAGCTGAGACAGTCAGCTGTTCCCGGTTCCCCCTCCCCTTCTCCCCAGGAGTCCCATCCTGGGAGTCCCTGGCAGAGTGTGGAAGGAAGGTGATATGGAACTTGAAACTTGCGAGTGATTCAGCTCCTTGTTATTTGACCAGGAAACCAAGGAGTTCAAGAGCATCCGCTCCCTCTTCCTCCTGCCTTGGCATCATTTTACTGCTCTGGATCATGAGAATTTCAGTCATTCGGTTTCTGCTTGGCGCCCTGTCACCTCTGGCCCTCTGCTCTTGCTCTGGTCTGCCCTCCTTCCCCAGCCCAGCCTGAGTTGCTCCAAAGGCTACTCCCGGCCCTCTTCTCTCGATCCGCATAGCCCTCTTGAGCAGTCTTGCTCACTTTTGTAGTAGCGGCTACCACCTCTCAGTGACTCTTGACAGAGCACCGGGGAGGGAGGAGAAGCCTAGGGAGTCACGTAGACACGTGGAGGGCATGGCTTTCCAACTGGCGACACCACCATTCACCCACTCACCCAAGGAGGAAACGTGAGGGCATCCTGGATGGCCTCCTCTCTGTCCCTCCAACACTTGATCAATCTCTAGGTCCCGGAAATTTCTACTTCCTATCTCTCCAATTCCCCTCCTCCTGTTCATTCTTCCTCTACCTCCCCGATTCAGGTCCTGATCACACTGCGGTGGCTGCACTGCAGTGATTTCCCTTCCTCTGGGAACTGCCTTTCTCAGCATGGCCCTGAAAGTCAGCAGAGAAGGGAATTCCTTCCTGATTCCTGGGAAGCAAGCAAGGCTCTGGTCAGATGATCACGGTCATGCAGCATAATTGAAAGACTGAGACAAGGAGATCTGGGGAGAGCTGTGTGGCTGGATCTCTTTGGGTGAGCCTAGACACTGAAAATGGTCAAATGTCATGAACATGTTTACCTGAAAGGCCCCTGCAAAAGAGGTTCTTCACAACCTGTAGGTAGGGTGACCACTGGGCTGACGAGGGCCCATGCAACAAAGCAGCCAGAGAAGCAGGAGTCAAGGCTGTGCATGGGTGAAACAGCAAGGACTTCCCTTCACCAAGGTCAGCGCAGCTCCACCACTGCCCAATGAGCCAGCACCCTTGACAACCCTGAGCTCCTCATGCAGTACCAGACTTCTAGGCAACCCGCCAGTTCTCTGGTGGCAGGTCAGTGGTGGGGACAGAGAGTTGCCCTCACTAGACTAAGCACTTATCAGGAATGATGTTTGCATTCCCTGTCATGTCCCTGCCAATACCGCCATCCATGGACTCATGGAATGTCTTCTAGATGGTCATGGCATCCTAGACCAGGCTATCTCCAACCAAGAAGCTCTTCCCAGCAAAAGAAGTAAGGCACTAAATGTAATGTGGATCCTTGAACAGAAAACTGACATTAGTGGAAAAGCTAGGGAAATCCAAATAAAGTCTGGAGTTTAGTTAATAGTATTGTACCAATGTTAATTTCTTAATTTTCATAAAAGTATCATGGTTATGTAAGATGTTAACATTAGAGAAAGCTGGGTGAAGGGTATATGGGAACTCTCTGTACTATCTTTGCAACTCTTCTGTAAGTTTTCTTTTTTTTTTTTCGGTAGAGACAAGGTCTTGCTATGTTGCCCAGCCTGTTCTTGAATTCCTGGCCTTAAGCAATCCTCCCACCTCAGCCTCCCAAAGTCCTGGGATCACAGGTGTGATGGGATCACAGGCATGAGCTACTATGTCCAGCCCTTAAATCATTTCACAATAAAACTGCTGGGAAAAAAAAAAAGAAGAAGTAAGGCCAGGGGCTAATGTCAGCAGGATTTGCTGATCTCACTATATGTCCATCATCTAGAAGCAGGTGGCTTTACAGAGGGACAGGCTGGCCTAGTAAAGACCAGGGTGGGGCTGGGCGCAGTGGCTCACGCCTGTAATTCCAGCACTCTGGGAGGCTGAGGTGGGAGGGTTGCTTGAGCTTAGGATTTAGAGACCAGCCTGAACAAGAACAAGGTCCTGTCTCCACTAAAAATAGAAAAATTAGCCAGGGGGTTGTCGTGTGTTCATGTAATCTCAGCTACTCCGGATGCTGAGGCAGGAGGATCCCTTGAACCCAGGAGTTTGAGGTTGCAGTGAGCTATGATGACACCACTGCACTCTACCTGGTGTGACAGAGAGACACTCTGTCTCAGAAAAAAATAAACGAAAAAACAAAGACCCAGGGTGGTATCAGCTAGGAGACACTGCTTTGCACAGATGAGGTGCTGTCCACTGGCTGCTGGCTGTGCTCTGAGCAACCTATAGTGCTTTTCTTTCACAGCTAAAAAACTCAAAGATCTGTGGGCTACTGGTGGGGATGGCTTAGATGGCATTGATGATCCACACTCGGAAGGATCATTCTCATCCTCCTAACTTGTTAGCAGGAAGGTTTGGGCGTGCACGAAAGCAATGCTGCCACAGGGGCACAATGTAATACTTCCTTTGAATGGAAGCTGAGATCTCTACCCAGCCATTTGAGGCTCCTTAAACAGACAGAAAAGGGGGTCAGGGTGTTGGGCGGATGACTGACCTTGAGACTTAGGGGATCCTGTGATTGGTACCTCACCTTGGGGTGGCCAGGAAAAGTATGGGAGGAGCCAGAGAACACCTGGGGCACAGTGCCCCAGCCAAGGCGGACAGAGGAAACTGCGGCTCTATGCAGAGTCCTAGCAAGGATTCAGACTCGTCAGGAATAACAGTTAGAGTCGCCTCCCTGGACCCAGAACTCCAACCAGTGAGATTCTGCCCGAAGGTAGGAGAACAAAGACTGGCTGGTGGAAGAAGGAAGCCATAGCCGCGTGGCCTACAGCCGCACGACTGCAGCTCTCACCTGCTTTTCCTTTCGTACTGCCAGAGCCATTTGGAATATTTACCTTTCCCCGTTTTCTGAAGTAAGAATTACTGTCTTTCGATGTTTTCTCTTTCGCATTCCTCTTCTTTTCCTTCTCTTAAGTGGAGTGTATTGAGAGCGGTTGAATTTCCTCTAGGTTGCGGGATGGTGAGATGGAGTCAGGATGGAATTGGGAACTGGACAGCCTGGATTTTGACCACTGTGGCCCCACGACCTTATCCTTAACGTGCCTCTGGGCTGCGGCCTGCTGGGGCAGGGAGGCTGAGATTGCAGCTGTATGTAGGATCGCTGCATTACGTTAGGTCTGTTTTCAGAGACTTGCTTTCAATCACTGCCAGTAAATCTCCCAGGCCGGAAACTTGGATGTCATCCTTGGCAACCCACTGTCCTTCACCCAGCGCTCAAAGAAATATCGAGCACTGAAAACTTTATTTCTCAAAGAACTCTTCAACCCACCCCACCCTCAGACTTACAGCCATGGCCCTAATTCAGGCCTTCTCGCCTCTCCCCTGATCTTATAAGCACCTCCTCAACTGCCTCTCAGCTGTCACTCTTTCCCCTTTCGATCTCGTCCAAAGCAAATTTCTTTACCAAAAACATTACCAAATCACTTCTAGCAGATAAGATTGTTGAGTTCAACAAGCGAGATCTGAGCCCACCTCTCTAACAGCAGACGCTACAGATCCAGGCCTCCCTCTTGACGTCCCCAGTCCAGCCTCATCGGTGTTCCCATTCAAACCAGGTTCTTCTTTCTCATATCCATGCCTCTGCTTACGCTGGCCTGGAAGCACCATCCATCTGCCCCTTTGCAACTCAAACCCTTTAGGACTCAGCTCCAGATACCGCTTCCTCCTAGAAGCCTTTCCTGGCCTCCCTCCCAGGACTCAATGTGCCCATTCAGCGAGATTAGGTAGCCCTCCTGTGGGCTCCTCCCAAATCACACGCAGACGTTACATCAAGAGTGTCGGTTAGTCTGTGGCTCCTTGAGACAGTCCTCTCCTTGCTGACAAGGCCTAGGAATCAGTCTCGCCCATCACGGCATCCCCAGCCCTTAGCAGGCTCCAGTCCCCCTTCTGCTAAGCGAAGCCTGTCCCTCGGTTGCTCAGACGCCTTCCTAGGCCTCCTCTTGCCCTTAGGATGAAGGAGGAAGTTTCTGACTGAGCTCACAGAAAGGTCCTTCAAGACTCGGCCCCGACCCCCCTCTCCAGCCCTGTGTTTCACGAGCCCCTGTTCTGCGCCCCCTCCACTGACATCCACCTTGACCTGCCCTGCATCCACGCCCGCTGCCCTCATGTCTGTCTGCGGTGTGCTCCTACACCTCCCTTGACTCTCCCTGTGGTAGCTTTTATAGACTTACTTGTAAATTGTTTCATGTCTTCTCTGCCAAATTACATGAAAACAGGAGCCGTGTTAGTCCTACCCACTCTTCCATCCTGGGTGCCCGGCACATAGTAGACACTTAACAATATTAAATAAATCATGAAACCATAACTTCACACACTCTTTTTGTCATAGGGTCATCTGGGGTGATCTAAATGGCTAGGAAGGCCAAGCACGGTGGCTCACACCTGTAATCCTAGCACTCTGGGAGGCCGAGGTGGGCGGATTGTTTGAGCTCAGGAGTTCAAGACCAGCCTGAGCAAGAGCGAGATCCCATCTCTGCTAAAAAAATAGAAAGAAATTGGCCAAACAACTAAAATTAGAAAAAATTAGCCGGGCATGGTGGCACGTGCCTGTAGTCCCAGCTACCTGGGAGGCTGAGGCAGGAGGATCGCTTGAGCCCAGCAGTTGGAGGTTGCTGTGAGCTAGGCTGATGCCACGGCACTTTAGCCCGGGCAACAGAGTGAGACTCTGTCTCAAAAAAACATATATATATATAAATGGCTAGGAAGAGGGCCATAGGATAGGACATGAGATGGGGGATAAGGACCCCTGACCCCAGGCCCCCGACCCAAACTATTGTAGCGGGAAAATGCCTTTTTCCTAGGAGGAGAGTGGAGGGAAAAGATGGAGGGGTTCTAAGGCGGAGTAAGTGCTTCCTAAGGGCGGCTCTCCACACCCTGCCACCCACAGTGCCAGCGCCAGCTGCTGGGGCCCGCCAGAGCTCTCCTCGGAGTGTTCCCAGCAGGAACAGCAGGGACCCAGATTGGAGGAGAAAAGAGTGGAAGGCGGGATTGGGGAATAGATGCACAAGGCCGCCTTCATTCAGGAACCTTTACTTATTCTGTGAGAAACAGAAGGTGAAAATTCGCTGGCTCCCTGGGTGTCCTAGGATACTCGGTGCTGCCTGAGGAGGGACAGACATTCGGGGTGAGGGCTCCGGTGCCATCAGCTTATCATGCAGGCGCCTTTCTCCCTGAAGGGGTTCTTGTCCTCAGGGATGCCTTTGAGAAGAGGGTCATTTCCTGCTTGGGCCTCCACATAATCCTTGATTTCCTTTCCCGTCTGGGAAATCTGTGAGAACACGAGATACGGTTACAGCCCCGGAAGCTTTCTCGGGATCCGTGACATGGACACGCTGTGCTCTCCCGGGCCCTGAGGTTCTCTCCTGTGCTCAGGGAAGGTGGCGCTTCTCGGGGTCAAAGCCCAGCCTCCTGCATCCTACCCCGTCCCACCGGCACCTCTCGCCGCTTCTGCTGCTCTGGAAAGGTCCACCGTCCCTTTGCATCACTTCCTCCTTCGTGTCCCCGCTCCCGCCGGGAACAGGAAGGGATGAGCCGGGAGGGGCGAGGAGGCTCACCGGGGCCCTTGAGTTCTTCACTTCCTTCTGCAGCTGCTCCACCTCCATCCGCAGCAGCTCCCTCTCGCTGAGCTCCTGGGCCATCCTGCCCTGGACAGACACGGCCCCAGGAAGGATTCAGCAGCCGGGATCACAAATCCCATCAGCCCTTCCCGCTGCCCCCACACCTGGACTTCTGTCCTCTCCTTGCCATATCCCTCCCGTTCAGGCCCCTCATCACTCAGCATAACTCACCCCCTCCCTGCACCCCAGCCCCTTCCTAGCCCAGGAAGATCCCAGTCTGATGGGGGAGGCAAAATTTTTGCCTTTGCATAAGGACCCGTCTAAGGAGGAAGCAGAGAAGGAAGAAAAAAAGGAATTTCTTGCAATGGGGAAGATTCAGGAAGCAAAGTTGTTGTTCCACACAGTGACTTGGGTAAAAGTTTTCTCTTTTGTCTCCAGGTCCTGGCAGGGGAGAATGTACCCTAGTGGCCAAGAGAAGGGGTTCTGGGGCCTTCCAGACTCCAACTCTGATCCCAGCTCTGCTGCTGCCACACTGTGTGGCCTTAGGCAAGTTGCTCAACCTCCTTAAGTCTTAGTTTCCCCGTCTGCAAAATGGGTATCATAATAGTACGTACCTACCTCATATAATTACTGTGAGTACTAAGAAAATAATGCACATAAAATATTTTAATACACTGCCTGGCACATAATGAACATGATACAGTTATTATTATTTTTACTAATAAAACTATTGCCATTATTATCACCGCAGAGTTATCAGGAAGGCCTGCCTGGGGCCTAACCTCAGTAACGCTAAGACTAGATCCCAGCCCCGGGCAACTGCAGCCCCTCTCACCTGCCAGGGAAGAGCACGCTCTCCAAGTCACTCGGCCTGGACCCAGACAAGGTGGTGTTTGAGCCTCCTAGCTCCTCAACGGCTGAAAATCTTCGGATAAAGCAGATGGTCTGGAAACCAAAATCTCTGCTGCCTAAGCTGATCAGAGGCTCAAGGTTCTAAGCCCGTCCACCGCCTGAGCCTCCAAGTCCTCACTGCCACCGGCACTGAGAGACACTGACATCTCCCCACAAAAACAAAGCAGGAAACAGAGGCCACCTTCCATCTGGCTGCCATCTCTAGGCCACCTTCTCCCCACCCTGCTCCCGGTGTCAGCCTCACTCTGTTAGTGACAGCCCTGGCATAGAGTCCCCAGGGTTCCAAATTCCCCACTCCTCACCCCCTACCCCACCTGCTGCCCTTCCCCTGCCTCCTCCTCCCCTCCCAGCCCTCCACCTCTGAGCCTGCTCTGAGGCTGTTCCTCCCAATGAGACAAGTCTTAGACCAGCTCCTAGCTTCCCTAACCAAGACGCTTTGTGTCCCTCATTGGTTCCCCACGATTTCACCTTACAAGGCTCTCCTAGCTCACTCTCCACTCACTCATTAAATACAAGCGTATCCTCGCTTACGATTCTACACCAGTTGGCGCCGGGGGCTGTGGCCACCCCTAATGCCTGTGTCCATGCTTCTTGCCACCACGCCTCCGCCTGATCCCTGAGTGTGGGTCTCCCTTATCTGCAGTCCCCGAGCTCAGGTCCCACATCCTGGTCTTTCTCTTGGTCTGCTCCCAGGACCACCCAAGGGCTATGCCAACTAACAGACGCCGAGCTCCTGCTCTGGCTGACACTTGTGCAATGACAAGGGACCCTCTCTATGAGCAGAAGCTGAGGGACCAATATGATACATTCACCCCCTCCCTGCACCCCTGCCCCATCCTGGTCCAGGAAGCTCCCAGTCTGATGGGGGAGGCACAATTTTTTGCCACGATGCCTCCCCCTCTTATTCTCCTGCCTCTAGGATGACAGACTGGTTGGTGGGAGGGGTAGGAAGGAGCCCCTGCTCCATCCTAACTTCCCTTGCAGGACCCGAGTCCCACTGAAGCTGTGAGCTCTAAAAATCTGAGATCAGGACAGGATCCTTGAGGTCGTTGAGTCCAACCCCCCTGTTAACGGGTGACCTATACAGCCCCTACCTCCTGCGCCAGACTCAGTGCTCTGTGCACGGCTGCTTCCTAAAACCGACAAGTTAATCTGGAATTAGAGCCTGGTGCTTCTCAAATCCTAGTCCTTCCTGTTGTCTAATCTGAGTTCCTCACATTACACTTGGTCCATTTCATCTTGTCCTGCCTCCATCAGGCACAGGGCATGTAGAGCAGACCTTCATCGCATATGACCCTCCGCAGGCTTGGTGACACTTCTCTGGGAACCTCTGGTTGTGTCTTCCTGGGGTCCAACCCTGCCTCTTGCTGATGCATAGGCCGTTTTCCATTGCTGCTCTGCTGCTACCCCACAGTCCCCCGCAGTGACTGGCCTCCATATCCTATCCACCCTCCACTCCCCCATCCCTTGGTGACTCATCCCTGAGCTTCCCAAGGAAGCCCCCACCCTCTGCCCTTCCCTCCCCCCTTCCATGAGTGGAAAGTCCACCTCCACCCCCCATAACAGGCCAGCCCCCTTCCTCCCCAGTCTCCCACCCCATCCCCCCACCCGACAGTTTCCTCTCCAGGACCAGGGAGCAATCACAGCTGCCCCGACCTTGGCTTCCTCTGCTGGGTGGGATTGGGGGCTGGGCCCCCAAACAGGCCCCTGGCTTCCCCCTTCCTCTGGGCAGGGGAGAGAGAGGCGCAGGCCCAGGGAGCAGGGACTGACTTCCTCTTGTCCCGGACTGAGCATGCCTGCCCTTTGCAGGCAGGTTTGGGTCTCTCACGCAGAGGAAACCAAAAGCAGTGAGAGGGAGGGAAGGCAGAGCGACCAATCAAGGGCAGGGTGAGGCTCGAAACCCGCGGGCTCCCCGGGGAGCCAGACGGAGGCTGGGGGTGATGGCGGAGCTGCAGCAGCTGCAGGAGTTTGACATCCCCACGGGCCGGGAGGCTCTGCGGGGCAACCACAGTGCCCTGCTGCGGGTCGCCGACTACTGCGAGGACAACTACGAGCAGGTAGGTGGAGCGGGCACAGGCCCGGACTCCCCAGCCCCTCCAGGGGCCCAAAGCCCAGCCCCAGGAGGCGCCATGGGAGCCGTCCTGACAGGTGCTCGTCAGGCCCTTAGCTGAGAAATCCTCCCACTCCAGGCCTCATCGCAGTCCCCAAAGCTTAACCCTGACCCCATGCTACCCGGGCGTGTGCCCCCTCTCAGAGCTGGGAGATGGCCGAAGCGCCAGCACGATTCCATCCTGGTGGCAGGCCTCACCCAGGTGCATCTCCTTCAGATGCCCCAGAGACCCAAGCCCTGTCCTCACACTTCATGCTGGGCGCGAAGGCCCTACATGGGCTTCAGAAGAACTTCCCAAACAGCTCAGGGAACCTGAGGGGGACGAAGGGAAGGGGCTGTTTCCCTGACATTCGCGGGAGAGCGGGGAGAAGTCAGAGTAGGCTGGGTTAGAGAGAGGAGGTCTCACTCAGAGGCAGGGGGATGGCCGGCATGACTGCTGGGAGTGGGCTTCCAGCAAAAGATGAGGAGGGCGGCATTGTAGAAGAGCTTTTTAAATCGTGCGGCTGTTCCAGGATTGAAAATGTAGACCCCAGACCAAGGGAAGAGAGGCAAGGCCACTTAACCATGATTGAACACTTCTGACGTTTCACGAATCCTCACACCTACCTCATGAGACAAGTATTATAATTTCAATTTTATGGATGTGGAAACAGCAGCTCAGGGAGGCCAGGTGCTTTGTCTAAGGTCACACAGCTGCAAATGGCAGAGCCGGGCATCAGCCCACGCCTCCCTGACGTTTGACAGGGAGCTCTTTCCTTTCCTTCTTTCTGCCCCTTGACACGCTGCATGACTTGAAGACAGTTTATGTGCACTCTCTGTCCTCTGAGTACTTAAGAGCTCCAGGCTAAACCTGTTCCCCCTTGTGCAAAACTTTATTTTTCTAACACGTACTCACCGAACTGTGAGAAGAGGCACAGGGATCTCCCGGCATAGTAAGAATGTTGGAAGGAAAAAAAAATGAGCAAGTGCTTATGGGGAAATGACAGATTAAAGGGAGTCAATGACAATGACAGTTAACGTGCTTTGTGTTCTTACTTTGGGCCAGGCATGTTACTGGCGTGGCCTCATTTCTTTCTCACCCCCAGCCTGTGAGATGAGTACTTTTCCCAGTACACAATGAGGAAGCTGAGGTTTGGAAAGTTATGTCACTTTCCCAAAAGTCCCCACGCTAGTGCAGAGCCCAGATTCGAACCCAGAAATCTGACTCTAGAGCCCACTCCCCATACCACTAGCTGAAAATGCTGCCCCGGGGGATAATTTTGATCCGTATAGATGTAGAGTGACCAACCCGTGGATGAGATGGAACGTGGCTTGCAAACCAGCTGGTTGCCCTAGCGCCGAAAGGCATGCTCGCCCTGTGGACAGGAGTCCTTTCCATTCCTTCCGTAACTTCTGCACATCTCAAAGTGCTTCCTCATGGGTTCTCTTTTGCACAAACAGTGTGCACACACAATTCGCGGTCACAGAGACCTGAGTCCAATTTCCAGCTCTACCACCTACCAACTGCAGGACCTGTGGCAAGTTTCCCCTCTGATTCTTACACCTTCCTTCAGGGGTGGTTACATGGGTTAAATGTGACAATGTATTAAAGCATTCAGCCCAGTGCCTGTCCTTAAGAAGGGACAGCTATCACCGTTACTATTATTATTAGCATTCATCATAAGGATGGAGAATAACACTCACATCTAGGGAGGAGAAATGGCCCTTGCAAAAACATGCAGCATGGCCGGGCGTGGTGGCTCATGCCTATAATCCTAGCACTCTGGGAGGCTGAGGCAGGAGGATCATTCAAGGTCAGGAGTTCAAGACCAGCCTGAGCAAGGGTGAGACCCCCGTCTCTACTAAAAATAGAAAGAAATTAGCTGGACAACTAAAAACATATAGAAAAAATTAGCCGGGCATGGTGGCGCATGCCTGTAGTCCCACCTACTCAGGAGGCTGAGGTGGGAGGATCACTTGAGCCCAGGAGTTTGAGGTTGCTGTGAGCTAGGCTGACGCCACGAGGCACTCTAGCCCAGGCAACAGAGCAAGACTCTGACTCGAAAAAAAAAACCAAAACCAAACCATGCAGCACATTGGAAGCCCCGACCCAGGCTGGAATCCCTGGACTCCTGTGTCCTTCTTGCAGAAGAACGCTAACTACTAGACCACACAACCAGTTCCCTTTCCTGGCCTCTCTGAGGATCTTTGTCTGGGGAGCAAATGCCTAGGAAGGTTTTGGATGACTTCTCAGAACTGCTCTTGTATAAGGACAGGTTCCCATGCCCTCCCTCCTCCCCACCCCCACCCCCAACCAGGTGTCAGGAAACCCATGGGGACTTAAGGAGGGCAGACTGGGGTCAGCTGCAGAGTCCTCGGTCAGGGTTGATTGAGTTTACAGATGGGACAATTTGCATGATGAACAAGCAGCCAGCCTCTGAAATGGATCCCAGACTCTTGTCCCTCCAGACCTAACTGTGGGCCAAGACCACAGTCAGGGGTCAGTAGGCTTCCAGGCTCGAGGCACCCAGAGCTGGGCCCAAGCAGATACTTTCTTTTCCTGTTTGGGCTGACAATTCCACATGTCAGCCCAGGGAAGGGACTGTGCAGGAGAAGAGAGGCAAGCTAAGAAATCTAGGGGGAGATAGAGGAGCAGTCACTGGTCTGTTCTGGGCTTGTTTCCTCACTCATTCAAGGGAGGTCTTGAGCTAGATCAAGACCTGCTACCCTTTCTGGTTTTAACATCCTGAGGTGATTTCTTTGCCTAGTCAAGGCTCTCGGTGACGTGTGCTGATGAGATGGAATTTCAGTTACATATACTGATGAGATGTAAATTGGCATGCAAATGAGCATCTCTTTCCCATTGTTGGGACAGAAAGGTAGGGAGGGGAGAACCACAACATGGGCTTCCCAGAAGGCTCTGGCTCAGGCTACCCTGGAGGCACCAGGTCTCTGTCAGGACCCCTCTCTGATCATTTCTAGGTCTGCTCTGCAGTGACAGGCACTGAGGGGCACCCGAGGGCCCAAGCAAGGGGACCCCAGTGTGCAGCCTTGCCTGTCCATCCCCTGCCTCCTGAGAAAGGTGCAGGCTAGAGTTCAGCAAACTCCATGACCTGACCAGGAATGAGGAAGCTGCCTGGGGAACCAAAGACCAAAGATGTTTTGCCCCAGCCCCCACAGTCTGATCTGGGAATGAAAAAAACTCTTGTTTTCACCACTCCCTGCCCACCCCTCCTCCACCGACTGGCAGTGTGACCCTGGCTGGCGCCTGGCACAGTGCCTGGCACGCAGTAGGAACATGCCCAGCTGGTGTTTTCGTTCCCATTTGACCTGCTAATTAACTCACAAGTGCATATTTATGAAGTATCTTGTGTGTGTTGGGCAGTATTCCAGGGTAGGATAAAGAATGAAACAGACAAGCTCCCTTCTCTCATGGCACTTCCATTTTAGTAGAGGGGGGACAGATAAAAAGGTAAATAGATAATGTTTGATAGTGCTCAATGTCAGGAAGAAAAGAGAACAGGGTAAATATGACAGAGGATCAATGAAGAGGTGAGCTGGGGGAAATCTTAGCTAGGATGGTGAGGGAAGATGTCTCTGAGTTGCTGAGACCTGCTAATGAGAAGGGCTGTAAAAGGAAGTACAGCATGTGCAAAGGCCCTGAGGTAGAAACAATCTAGCTTGCTCAGGAACAGAAATCCAGTGGCCACTGTGGCTGGAGGGGTAAAAAAAAAAAAAAAGGGCACGGGCGGTGAAGAGGAAGGCAGGAGCCAGACCCAAGGCACTGTACATAGGCCATGGTTGGAAGCTTGGATTTTATTCTTAGTGTATTGGGAAGCTATTAGAGGGAATGAATGAATGAAGTCCCTCTGTTCTGGGCCTCACTTTCCTTATCTGAGTTACCAAACACCAACCTGCAGACTGGAGCTAAGTAAGGAACACAAGAGTCACTGAGAGAGCTTTTTTGTTTTTTTGAGACAGAGTCTCGCTCTGTTGCCCGGGCTAGAGGGCTGTGGCGTCAGCCTAGCTCACAGCAACCTCAAACTCCTGGGCTCAAAAGATCGATCCTCCTGTCTCAGCCTCCCGAGTAGCTGGGACTACAGGCACTCCTCTCCACTGTGCCTGGCTAATTTTTTGTTTCTATTTTTAGTTGTTTGGCTAATTTTTTATATTTTTAGTAGAGACAGGGTGGGGGGCGGGGGTGTCTCACTCTTGCTCAGGCTGGTCTCGAACTCCTGACCTCAAGTGATCCTCCTGCCTTGGCCGCCCAGAATGCTAGGATTACAGGCTTGAGCCACCACGCCTGGCTGGAGAGAGCTTTTAAAGGCACACATTCATTGGCCTCACTCTTAGGCTTTGAAGGGCTGAGGTTGGGGCTTGAAGTTGGCTGCTGTCTTTTAACTTAAAGAATGTCTGCTCCAG
>RJWJ010028433.1:0-21421 GCA_004363605.1 Indri indri | reverse complement strand
TGGCCAATATGTCTTCTGGAAGTCTACTTTTGGAAGCCCACTGCTCCCACCACCCCAAACCTGTCCCACCATGGAGGTCTGGGAACCTGAGCGCCCACTGTGCTGCTGCTCCCAAAGCAGACATTCTGCCTTCTTGAGAGTGAGCAGGGAAGAGGGCACCCGGACAGGCATGTACAAACAGCCCTCCCTCCCAAGGAGCCTGCCTTTCAGGTTTCCTAAGAGCCGATGGATGTGCCTGTGGATTCTATAATGAGAAGGGATTTGTTTGTTGAAGGATCTTTTCAGCTTTATTACTTAACTCAAAGGTGAGAAGGGGGTGGGGGCCAGATGAGAATTACTCTCCTTACTTCCCAGATTGTTCAAATTTAAGCTTTGTCTGCAGCTGCCCTGAAAAAGCAGGCAAGATAGTTTTAAGGATAGGGACCCAGGAGTTCTAGTCCTGGGTTGGTCCCCTAACCTGCTACATAACCAGGGGCAAACCAAACCTTTCCCTTTCTCGGGGCCCAAGTCTCCTCACCTGTGTGATGAGAAGATGGGGAACTATGATCTGTGCCTCAGCTTCCTTATCTGTACAATGGGCATTGCAGTAAATATCTGACTTTACCTTCCTGGTTAATAGATCAACATGGAGTAATGTCAACTAGATCTGAGAACTGAAGGCCTTCTTTTGACAGGGGATGTGTTGGAACTACAATATAGGGGCAAATTCTCATTGGCTTTGATGTTTCCTTGGTAGTGGCTATCAACCTGTTTGTGCAACAAATATAATTTATTTTCTTTTAACTTTTCACCTTGAAAAATTTTTTGATTTGCAGAAGAGTTGCAAAAGATTGAACAGAGAGTTTCCGTATATTCCTTACCCAGCTTCCCCTGATGTTAAACATCTTACATAAGCACAGAACAATTATCAAGCTAAAAAATTAACATTGGTACAATACTAATAACCAAACTACAGACTGTACTCAGATTTCACCAATTCATCCACTAATATCCTTTTTCTGTTCCAAAATCCAACACAAGGTACCACGTGACATTTAGCTGTCATGTCACCTTAGCCTCCTCCAATCCGACAGTTTCTCAGTCTTTCCTTTTGTTCATGACCTTGATATTTTTGAAGAGTACTGCTCAGGTATTTTTTAGAATGTCCTCAACTTGGGTTGGCCTGATGTTTTCTCATGACTTGATAGAGCCAATGAACTTTGAGGGAGAATATCACAGAGACGAAGTTTCATTCTTAGTGCATTATTATCAGTGGCATGACATTAATAACGTTATTAATATTACTGGTGACGTTAAATTTGATCACTTGGTTAAAGTGGTGTCCGCCGGGTTTCTCCACTGTCAAGTACTCTTTTTCCCTTTCTGTACTCTACTCAGAGAAGACAGTCACTGAGTTCAGCCTACACTGCACTCTGAGTTCAAGGAGTGGGAGGACATATGTTAAAACCACCACAGTGGTTAGTAGACATTTCGGGGGAGATCCTGGAGGCTGTACAAATACCCTGTTTCTCCTTAAAGTTTGCCCAGCAATTATATCATAATCAGTGGATCTTGCCATTATTATTGTGGTATTCAGTGGTGATTTTCTGTTTTCTTCATTTCTTCTATATTTTCCATTGGAATTCTTCTTCCCATATTAAATTATTTATTCATTTATGTCAAGAAGGACCCATGGGTATTGTATTTGGGGGATTATAATCCAACACTACATTTATTGACTTTGTTGCTCAACGTAAGCCACTGGGAGCTCTTTCAGGTTGACTCTTATATCCTTTGGACACGTCTCATCTTTATTTTTGAAAAATACTTCCTTACTTTCTATCACTCTTTTAAGCTTTAGAATCACCTTGTATCTTGTATTTTCCTTGACTCAGTCCTAAAACCAGCTATTTCCCCAAGGAGCCCTTATTGCTTTTATTGGAGAATGGCATCTAGAAACCAAGATCTGGGCACTGAGTGTGCTCATTGCTCCTGGGGAGTCACTGTTTTTAGGCCCACTCAGCAGACAGAGCCAGGACATATATAAATATACATGAATGCTAACCCACGAATACACACATATCTATATTTATTTCTGTATCTATCTGTGTATAAACATGAAAGTAAACATGAACTCATACTGATGCTTCCAACTCTAGTCTAGCCCCACAGGGTTCATTCTAGTCTTTCCTCCATGCTCATTTGTCACTTTTTTCCTCTGACAGTGAGAAACCCGGCTTCCATTATCCACCACTTGTTTGCTTGTTTAACCCTCATATACGTGTAGGGCAGCTTCAGAATGCTAACCTGTATCCCTATGAGAGACACAGTTACCAACTAAAGTATGGTGTTTATAAACAGTTCTTTTTATCTTTCACCAAATATAATTTTTAATATTTAAAAGAAGGCCTGAATTCAATCCCCTACTCTGCTACTCACTGGCTGTGTTGATGACGTAAGGCACGTGCTTCACCTCTCCTGCATTTCAGTTTACTCGTCTATAAAATGAGAACAATAAACTATGCCTTACCTGCTTCATAGCTCTGATGGGAAGGGAAGAATCAGAGGAGATACAAAGGGGCTCAGAAAAATCTCCTAGCACACCTCAAATGCCTAATATTATCATAACATCATAGTCCGTGAGCTCCAGGTTTGCTCCTTGTGGACAGTAGCTCTTGTCCCCTGAGTCTTGTCCTGCTCCAAGGCACATTCAAGGGACACAAGTGTCTACTCCTTTCTGCATCCAATTCAGTGAGTCTGATCCAGCAACACAGGGAGGGAGTCTGGTCTCTGGCTAAATAAACACAGACGCTAAGGGCATCTGGGCTCTTGGAGCCTCTCACTACCTACTGGAGCATTGCAGCCCAACCAGCCTGGCCAGAGCCAAAGCTCACCGCTGGCCTTTGCCCTCCGCTGCCTCTTCTTCCACAAGCAGCAGGCCTTCCTGGGGGCCTCCCCCTGCTCTGGCACGGGGAGCTTTTCTCTACTCTGTGTTGCAGACTCGCAGGACCCTTCCCTTCTCTGGTCCTCAGTTTCTCTATCTGTAAAACGAGAGAGCTGGATTAGATCCAAGTCATATACTGGTAGCTGGATCTAGGAGGCATGTGTTCCATTTGTTCCACAGAGCATTTTCAGGTTGTTTTCTAAAAATTTATAGACTTTATAATTCAGAGCAGTTTTTGGCTCACAGAAATATCAAGCAGAAAGTATAGAGAGTCCCCACCTAGCCCTTGTCTCTACCCACACCCCAACAGTTGCCTTCATTATCGACCCCTTGCTTAGTATGGCACATTTGTCATCATTGATGAACCCACCTCCATGCATCATTGTTAAGTGACGTTCGTAATTAATATTAAGGTTCATTCTTTGTGTCGTACAGATCTGTGGGTTGTGATAGATGCATTTGTCACATATTCACCAAGACAGTAGCACACAGAATCGTTTCACTGCCCTAAACATCCCATGTTTCACCTATTCATACCCACCCCCTTCCCCTCAAATACCTGGAAAGCATTGATCTTTTCACTGTCTCTATAGTTTTGTCTTTTCCAGATGTCACACATGTGGAATCACACAGTACGTAGCCTTTCCAGATTGGCTTCTTTCACTTAGCAACGTGCATTTAAGGTTCATGGCTTGATAGTTCATTCCTGTTTATTGCTGAATAATATTCCACTGTGTGGATGTACCACAGTTTATCCATTCACCAATATAATTCTAAGTCAGAATTGTTTGCTGGTGGTCAAGAATGGAAGGCATTACATTGAAATCCAAATTTTCAGCTTCTCCTAAAAACATGGGAAGATTTGATAACACTGGGTCTGTCATCCCGGATGGCAATAACTGGTGGGAATTGAATAGCGGTAGCCCTCTTTGGACAGGGTGCGAGGGATGCTTTCACTGGAGTCCCCTCCTGTCTTCCGTGGGTAACCTGCCAGGTCCTGGTAAGCACACAGACCAGGCTTTGCCTCTTATGAGAGAGTGGCTCCAGGCAAGTGTGCCGACTGTCTTCCATGCGCACCACTTCCTAGCCCCTGATCCCACCTCCTCCCTTTCTGCCCTTTCTGTGTCCTGAGAGACTGAGGCTGCAGACTGTGTCTTCCAGACCCTCTCAAGGGCTGCCTTCCAGGCAGGTTTGGCTGTAGAAGGCATCGGCAGATTAGAGGGTAAGAGGAGAGAGCGACCACTGTGTACTGCACCGTGCTCCCTCCCTGCGTGGGCACCTACCGTCGGGCAGCGGTTGCAGTTCTCTAGGCCCATGGCTGTGCTGGGCAGCTGTCCCCAACAGCCCCCAGTTCCTGCTGGGCACTGGTGGCTCCACACCTCCCTTGGCTCGTCCCCACTGTGGCTAGCTTCCAGGTCTCTCAGCCCCTCTCATTTCCTCCCTTAACCCCTTACTCCTCTGTAAGTAGTCCTTTCATTAAAGTCTTTTTATTTGAACCATCTGGATGGATTCTGTTTCCTGTCAAGGCTGATACAACCAAGTTTCTTATTTTCTGTGTGCCTCGGCTTCCTCATCTGCAGATGGGAATCACGTTCACGCCTGCGCAGGGATGATGATGGCAATTAGATGAGAAAACCTATATAGGATGTCTCGCTCAGTGCCTGGGGTGTGTAAATGCTCAATGAATGTTCATTGGCATCATCATCATCATTACTAGAATTTATGACCCTGGGGCTGCATGATCTCTATAGGTCCTTACAGTGTGGACGGAATAGGGACAGGTGATTCGCTATGCAAAAATCACTGCCAATAAATCCCCAGACATTATTTTAATCTTTTTATCTCAAAGTAGAGTTGGGGCTTACATGATGTAAACTGTAATTATTTCTCACCATTTATAAGCAAGAGGACAGTGACTTCACAGAAAGCTTTTATACCCTTTCCTCACGTGACGTCAGCCACGTGGAGCTTTCCTGCCCTCTTACAGATAACAGCTTACATTAGTGGACGCTTTCTCTGTGCCAGATAATCCGAGTGTTTATACGTGGAATTGTGGGACCCCGCACATTCCTGCCTCTGCAGATGAGACGATCGAGGGTCGGAGAGATGAAGTGACTTGTCCAAGTTCACACTCAGTCGATATGTTTGAACTGGGACTAAACCCAGGTCTGCTGGCTCCGAGTCTAGAACACGTCCCATTCCACACCCCGCCCCTCCATGGGCAAGGACTCTGCCACACCAACACCCACTGAGTTTCCTCACCACAAAAATCTTCCCGCTTCTAAACAGAAGCATCGCTCAGCCTTACAAACCCCCTAATTAAGTCAGCAAGGATCTTGAGAACTGTAAAGTGATATCGTTGAGGGTGAGGTAAAGTCTGCCCTCGACCACCCCTTTTTCCTTGCCTGCCCGGAAAACAGCCTCTGCTCTGCCCCTTCCTGGTGCCAACCAGTTTCGCTGAGCCCACACCCAGCTTGATCCCCTCTGACGTGTCTCCCTGTGAGAGGGGCAAGGATGAGCCGGCTGCAAGAGCCCGGCAAGGAGGAAGCAAAAAATGAGGCTCGGGCAAAAAATCAAATCCCTCCAGTCGGAGAGTAACAAATATTTGTGGAATAAAGGAAAGGGGAGATGAATGCATCCATGAATCCACCAAAACGTCAGAGCTGGGGATCAGACTATGGGGTCTGAGCCCACCTTCCCTGCTGGGCGTTGGTGTCCTGTCCGTGGAATGGGCTGCTGCTGCCTGTCTTTAGGGAGTCGTCTGGGGGTTGGAAGAGGACACATGTACCCAGTACGTGGCACACAGGAGGCCCTCGGTGATGCCCAACTCTCTGCCCTCCCTTGGTTCACATCCTCACATCCTCCCAATACATCCTTTGACTTCTCTCGGCCCCCTGGAAACACTCCAGCTTGAGGCCTCCTGAGTAGTTACAGCACTGGCATCTGAGAATAAGTATATTTGGGGTTTGCAGAAAGCAAAAGGCTCAGCGACCTAAAGCTCTGACTCCTTGGATGTATGTCTGCGTGTCTCAGCATTCAGTGCAGTGCTGTAAACATGGTAGGTGCTTAAGCAATATTAGTTGACTTCATGGTTTAAAGGGTAGATGGTTGAGGTTCGGATCATTGCCACCGCCTCGTACTCTTCGTAAGCACTCTTACCAGGTGCTGGGACATTTATGAAATCACCAGAGCCCCCAACAGCCTGGAAGGTGGTTGAGAAAGTATACGTTATCCCCATTTTATGGATGGGAAAACCAAGTCTCTGAAGTTACATGACTTGTCAAAGGTCGCAGAAATCTCCTGATGCAGGATCCAGTGGTCTTTACGTTCAAATGATCTGTGTGTTTATCTTTGACTAGAAAGGAAGGTGGTATCTCTGTGCCTGCCTCCCAGTAATGTTTCTCTCTACCTCAGCAGAGGTTCTCCCAACGAGGAGAGGCACCTGGCCCAGGGCACAACACAGTGGGAACCAAATAGGGACAAAAATATGGGTTCTTCAACTCTTTCCACTGAGCTCTTCTCATTCTGCTCTGCGCCTTAGATTCAAAAGGAAACAGATGTAAGGCAGGGGTACTTGGGACTGACAAAATAAGAGAAATACTTCATGTCCTCACACCCCCAGTAAATCAAATTCCCCCGGTGAGTGACTAGGAGAAGAGTTTCCAGGCCCCGTGTTCTGCCTGTCCAGGGGACCCGAGGCTGGGGCGTCTCCCAGGAGCCTGGGCCTGGCTGCCTGAGAGGCTCAGAGATGCCCAGGATCCCAGGGTGCCGGGACACCACAGTGCTCACTCCAGCACTTTTCCCGACCTGGCTGTCACAGCTGAGTGGATCCCCAAGCAGGGGCTGGGAAGGAGAGGTGGCCAGGGCTGCTGAGAAGGGCCAGGGCTCCAGGGCACACTTGACTTGTCACTCAGTGGAGCCAAGGACATGCTCCAGTGACACCCATGGCTACTTCCTCATAGGGTACCCTGCCTCTCGGGAGCCTGCCTTTGGCCCTGCCAAAAAGGGGGCCAGCGGGAAGCAGTCAGGGGGTCCTGCTCTGACCTGAGAAGCCAGCAGGAGCTGAGCGCGCTGAGAGAGCCGTGGACAAACTCTTGCATGGATTTACTCAATTCGACAAACACTGGTTGATGGCCTGCTCTCTGTGAGACCCTGCACGGGAACTGGGGACTCTGCAGTGAACTGGGCACTCTGTTTGCCCTTTACAATCCAGTAAGATGTGGACTCTTACTAGACTGCAAAGCAGAGTGTGGCAGGGCCCTAGAACAGGGACCCCAGAATCCTGCTGCCCGGCCCAGGCACAGCTTAGCCCTGCGATGCTGGGTGGCCTTGGCCAAATTGCTCAATCTCTACTCTCAGTTCCCACACCTACCCTTCCTTCCTCAAAGAGCTGCTCTGTAAAGGAAATCAGACAATGGGCTGGGACATACTTCGCAGACAGAAACTGAATAGGGAGAGACGAGTACCAGTGTTTCATAATGTCATCATCAGTGTGCGTGCCATTTGTGCAGCACCTTTCCAAGCACCCGGTATTTGATCAGTGTCACATGTCATTACTCCTACAACCCTGGTACAGCTGTGTTACCGTTTATATTTTAGGGATGAGAAATGAAGGCTCAGAGAGGGGAGACAACTTACCCATGGTCACACAGCTTGTGAGTGTCAGAGATGGGATTGCAACCGGGTCATTCAGATTCCAGAACCTATTTTTCTCCTTCCTTCCTTCCTTCCTTCCTTCCTTCCTTCCTTCCTTCCTTCCTTCCTTCCTTCCTTCCTTCCTTTTCTGATGGCTTCCTTTGTCCTCTTCACCCTTTCATTCAGCAGTGGCATGTTAGACCCTTTCTCTCCGCCAAGCGCTGTGCTAGGCCAGAGATAAGCAAACGGACCCGGAGCCTCCCCTCCGGACTCAGTCTAGCAGGGGGACAAGCAGTGACGAATAATTACAAACATAAAAACTCTCACCAAGGGGGAGAGTTGGGGCCCCATGGGAGTGTGAACTTTCCAGAGATAGTGACATTTGAGATAAAGCTGAAGGCTGGCTAGGAGTCAGCCAGACCAGAAGTCAGGGAGGAGGGAACAGCACGGTGGTGTCTGGAGTCCAAAGTGCTCAAGGAACAGAACTGGAGGGACAGACAGACACCAGGGGCGCAGGATGCGGGAGGGAGTGGCACAGGGATTGGTGGCAGAGGGAGGCAGTACTCTTGTGACACATGTCAAGGAGTTTGGACTTGGTCCTGAGGGCCCTTGAGAGTGGGATTCACATCCTCATTTTGTGCATTTTGTGTCCTCATGGCCTCCTCGTCTGCCCTCTGACGGGCGGAACCAGCAGCTGAGAAGCGAGTGGGAGCAGGAGTCCGAGGAGCTGACAGTGACAGCAAGCTGCGGGCAGTGCAGAACTGTGACAGGACCGCAGGCACTGGGCAGGGGCCAGGGCAGGGGCCAGGGCAGGGCAGCACCCGGGACAGCTCTCGGCGGCACTCGGGACCCAAGGGCAGTGAGAGACCATTCACTCGTTCATTCTACAGCTATTTATTGAGCACCTACTATGTTCCAGGCCCCATTCTGGATGCTGGGGGAGACTTCAGAAAGCCAAACAGACAAAATCCTGTTACCTTTTAGTGGAGAGAGACAGAAAATGAACATAACAAATAGGACAGTGATGCATCATATTAGAAGGTGACAAATGATGGGAAGAATAAATAGGAGGGATCCAGAGTGCCAGCAAGGGGTGGGCAGTCGTGACTTCAGATAGGACAGTCAGAGCGGGCCTTCCTGGGAAGGTGCAGCTGGGCGAGCACATGACAGAGGGGGAGGAGAGAGTCAGGGGCGTCCATGGGGAAAAGTTTTGAGGCAGAAGGAACAGCAGGTGCGAGTTCCCTGACGCAGGAGGACGGAGGCCCTGTGAGGGGCTGGGGAGGGAAAGCAGGAGCGCAGGACCTCAGAGGGGCGGCCGGGGAGGCAGAGCACCAAGGGCATTGCAAGGACTTGGCTCTTCCTCTGGGTGAGATGCGGGGCCCCTGCAGAGAGGTGACAGGACTCGACTTCTGTTTTCACAGGCTCCCTCTTGCTGCGGGGTGGATATAATAAGATTGCTGGGGTAAGAACCGAGGTGGAGACAGCGGTTAGGAGGCTATTGCAGCAGCTCAGACAAGATTAGTTTGAAGTGGGAAAGTTGAGTTCAGCACAGAAAGGGTTAAAAATACCAGCAAAGGAGCAACCAAGGCTATGACTGGGGGCCAAGGTGGGGCCAGAGAGACAGGGACAGAGAGAGGCCACATTCCTGGCCCCCACCTACGGAAGTCTGGGAAAGAAGGGCGCAGAGGAGTCCATGCCCTTGGGTTGGAGGTCCCCTTTCCACTCCCCGCATCCTGCCTTCCAAAATCTGCATTTTCTAGGCTCTTCTTCCCTGGCCCCTGACTGTTGCACGGATGTCCTGCACTGAGTCTCACTTCCTCCAACCCATCCTCCAAGCTGCCCCCAGAGTGCTCTTCCAAAATGCACCTTGGACACTACCATTCCCTTGCACAAAGACCTTCGGTGACTCCCTTTGTCTTCAGGGCAAAGTCAGACCTCCAGTTCCCCCCTGATCTGGCACCACCCTCACCTCCCAGCCCCGTCTCTCTCCGTGTTCCATCGCACACTCAATATTCCAGCCATATTCAATTCCCTGCCTTTTCCCAGACAGGCCGCAGGCTGTCCTTGCCTTTACTTAATAGAGTTTACTCCAGCTGCTACACCTTCACCATCGCGGTCCTCCAGGAAGCCTTCTCAGACCTACACGCAGAACTTGCACAGCCCGTGAGCCCATGACCTCATTTCCATCAAGGGCACGGAGAGGGGGAAGAGAAGAGGAAGGTGATGGTGGCGCTCAGGGGCGGGACAGCCAGCTTGTGAGTCCTGAGACTTCCACCCAGGGAAGAGCAAGGGCTGAGAATTCCAGGCTGCCCCAGGGCACATTTGGCCCATGACCCTTAGAGGCAGAATGTGGAGGGAGTTCCTACTGATTATGGCCAAGTGTACTCCTGAGCAAACCACTCTCCTAGGAAGGGAAGGAGGGGACACCCCCTGTTAGCAAGCAACGACCACGTGCCAGGCATCTCACCTGCATTGTGTCCACTCTGCAACACCGCGAGGTGGGAACTATGGTCTCCACTTCTCAGACAAGGAAAATGAAGCTTAGGGAGACGAAGCTACGTGTCTGCAGTCACGCAGTTAATAGCGGTGGAGCTGAAATTTGAACTGAGATCTCTCTGATGGCTTCCAACCGTGCTCTGGCAAGGCTTTGCGGCGTAGGCGTGTGCCCTGGGCTTTAGAAGCCAGGTAGACTTGGGACTTGTAGAGGTAAGGGTGAGATGGGGAATGGATCGAAGGGTATTTCAGACAGAGGGAATAAAATAGGGGGTGACGGGAGGAGGTAATTGTGGGTCCCTGGATTAAAAACATAGAGATGCTTTTGTTTGTTTGTTTGTTTGTTGGTTGGTTGGTTTTAAATAGAATATGTGCTGGCAAGTAGCTAGAGTTAAGTCTAAGAAGGCCAATTAGGACCAGTTCCTGAAAAAGAGCCTTGAATGCCGTGCTAAGGCAGGGGAGTTAAGGAGCAGCCCCTGCCCTGCACCCAGAGAGCTTCTGAGCCGCTGGCCTTGGCGGAGAGGGTGGTGCAGAACCCAAAGACACAGGAGAAAGTGGCTGCTCCAGTCATATCTAACCGAGCCATTTTAGCAGCCTTTTGGAGGAAAGAAACCAAAGCGAAACAAAACCCGCCAGGCTTTGCTTGCTGGTGTTTGCAAGGGAGTTTTGGAAACGGGCAGGCTTGTGGATCAAAATATAATGCTCACCACTTAAATAGCTTTATTTCTCAACAGCTGCACTAAGTCCCTAAGTCTCCCAGCACCAGGGAGGAGGCAATAACATCACTGCTCTTTGCAGAGGACAGACTTCCCAGTCTGCAAGCCTCATCTGGGCCCCAGCTCAGACCCCACAGGGGAAGTGGGCACCCATCCCCAGGGGGTGGCTTTGGAAGGGCCCAAGAGGGCAGAGGGGCTGCTGAGTAGGCAGCGCATCTTTTTCGATCTCGGGCCCACACTCATCATGTCCCACCCTAGCCCTGACACTGGGGCCCAAAATGGGAAATATTTGGAGGCCTATTAGGGACTAAGGGATGGATCTCAAAGGGTCTCAACTTCCTGCCACTCCCAACTCCATGCTGGGCTTCCACTTGCTTTGCTGTGGTCATCTGCCATATGACAAGGCTGCCACTGCAGGGCTTCGGCATGCAGGAGCTGTTGAAAAGCCCACCGTCTGTCCCCGGCCCATCCTCAACTGCCCACAGCCCACCTACCAGGCAATATATTAATAGGTCTATCAGCCTCTGCTGAAGGTCAGAGGGAACAACAGGCAGTTGCAGCCATAAAACCGATTCCAAATATGGCTCTTTCAAGAGTCAAAAGCAAAGAACTATAAACCCTCCACCACTGGTCTTCTTCTGTTTTTGTCTTGAAGACCGCTTTCCATTTCCTTCTCTGAGAGAGAAATCCTTTTGTTAGTCCCTCATCACGTGAAACTCCACCAATCAGGAAAAGGTCAACCCTGGTCAGTAAGAACGGGACTGACCCAGGGTCAGTCCATAGTACACAACAACCTTCCAGTAGCGTGTTTCCCAAAGTACGAGTCTAGAACAGTCACACAGGGACCCAGAAGAACGATATGAGGTGGGCTTGGGCACTCAAAGGACAGTCCTCTTCACTGTGTCTCCACCAAAATGGAATAAAAATGCCCTCTCCTTCTTCCCACCTCCTCCCAAACGGTAATATTCGGAACACATACACGTAAAAGAGAATGGTGATCAATAAGACATCCACACACCTTGTCCAGAACCAACCTTCAGGTGTTGCTGTCTGCCCTTCTAGGCGCTTTGGGACCACCGCTGCGGGGCTGGACTGGAGTGAGGGGGGCTGGAGGCAGGAACACCAGTCAGGAAGTCAGTCCAGGGCCGGTGAACCCAGGAGATGGCCCAGCCCAGGAACACTGAGGCATGAGTCAGGAGTGAGTTTTCGGTGGGAAGGCTGAGGACAAGAAGGGTGTGTTCTCAGAGGGAGAGCTCTCGGGGATTCTGCCAAAGGGAGACATCAAGGCCCTGAGCCCTTCCATGGGGACAAGGGGGGACACAAGACTCTGTGAGTAAGGGGCCCCTAAATCCTCCCCTCCATTCATCTTGGTGGTGCCAGGCAGGTTGAGCAGACAGGACCCGCGCCGGGACTGCCCCTGGTGCTGTCCACTCCGTGCTCGCCAGGAAGGCCTTGGTGCTGGGGACGGGGAACCTGGATGTGAGTCCTGCTGCTGGCTGTCCCCCATCCTCACCCCACCCTGCATTCTCCCAGCATGCTCTGCTCTTTCTTGCCTTCATGCCTTTGCCTCTGCTGCTCTCCCACCAGGATGGCTCTTTCCCACCCAGGACTCCCAACTTCATCCTTCACAGGCAGCCACTGGAGCCCCGACTGAGTGAGTGGCTTCCTCCTTTCCCTGCCACACAGGGGGAGAGCTGTGTGCCTCCCCTGGGGTTGTAATTCCCAGCCACGCGCTGGTCTGTCTTGCAGAGTGAGCTGTGGGCACTTTAGGAGCCGGGACCGCGTCATGTTCGTCTTGGTGACCTCTACAGTGCCCAGGACAGTGTAAGGCCCCAACACCTGCTTAGGAAGCAAGGCCAGGAAAGTTGGGAAGAAGGGAGGTTCCTGTCACTTCCTCTAGAGCTGAGTTGTCCACTATGGTAGCCACTAGCCACATGCGGCTATTTACATTTAGACTAATTAAATAAAATGTAAAATTCAGTTCCTCAGTTACGCTAGCCACATTTCAAGGGCTCAATAGCCACATGTAGCTAGAGGCTACTACTCAGGCATCCCAAATATAGGACATTTCCGTTGTAGTAGAAAGTTCTGTTCTAGAGACTCAGACTATTGCTGCAGCTCCAAGAGGGGCAGACCATCTGCTACAAGCTCCTTTCTTTTCCAACCCAGCACCCAGAGCAAGGCCAGACATCCCCCTTCCTCCTCTCTCTCCCTCCTCTCACCCATCGTTCTCCACACCCCTCTCCAGGAGCCAATCACAATCCTGGAAGACACAATCTTGAACACCATAATCCCAAACATTGAATCCCCAAAAAATCAAAGTCCCGAAATGTAATTCTTGGAAAAAGAATTTTAACATTCTTTAAAATATAATTGCTTACTTTTTTAAAGAAGATTTGAGAAACATACAAAAACACAACAGAATACTTCATAGGCCACTTTACACATAAAATATGCAATAATAACATACATATTTTCGCACGCATAAACACACAGGTATACCGATGACAGTTGCATGGGTTTAACAGTTATGAGCAGATGAACCATATTCGTGAAGACATAGATTAAAAAGGTCACATCACTATGACTGGCAATTGTGGGCACCCAAATGCATAACTGTGATCACCTGAAATGCCATGACAAATAACCTGAGTCTTTTGAGAAGATTAATCGAAAACCGTGATGGGTCGCCACCAAATATGCAGTCACTCAAAGAGCCAAGATCTCGAGAAATTTTATCTGTCGCAAATGTGGATGTACACAAAGGACGTCTCTTCATTTATTGAGGAAGTTTCAGTGTTGTTACATGCAAGCACACTGTTCACACACAAAGCCAACATTGTGACAATGCACTCTGAGAGTCTCCACACAAATTATGCCTCCACAGTCGGAAAGGATGCAAAGATGAAACACATGGCAGAGTGGAGTGATTTGTAAAAAATAACGCTGATGATTTAAAATAAGGAAAAAGGAAAAAGAAAAATTGACATGTGAAAAAGTGTGTTACAGGGAGATTATGGGCAATTACATGAAGATGGCCCGTAAGAGCTGGCCAACTTTCGCAATCACTAACCGCGTTTTGAAGTCTTAGGTCATGGTGGATAGCTGCTTTTTTTCCTTCAGGACATGGCTTTCCTCAGAGAATACGTTCACATTCATTTTCTATGTGTGCTGCTCTTTTTGCAATTTTTCTATGATTCAATATGTACTGACACAAGCATCCCCTGTTAAATTTTCACATCTTCTGTGTCATGGTTCTATGTTGTTTCGGATATGTGAAAATCCATTCCACATGTACTCATGCAGACCACAGATTTTGTGGAAACAACACTGCTAACCAAACAGCAACACTGTTGGGCAAACATCTTATCCTACCATGCACATAATTATTTTTGAACCAGCCAGTAGCGTCACTGGCTTCTTCAGTGGCTTTAATTCATTAAAAGCTCCTAGAATGTCATTAGCTGGAAGGAATGTCGATGCAGGCATTTTTAAACTGATGTTTTCATCATTGCCATATCATGTTGCCAATCCACTCATCTGAATTTTCCACCAAATGCAAATCAAGACAATAGCAAGGCAATAGTCACACCTATCGTGATGCAACTAACATGATGTAACTCTCCTGTTACAACCCCAAATCCACTAATCCCTTCCCCAGAATTCAGCTTTTGGGATTTCAACATACAGGATTATGCACTCAGGATTGTCTTTTGGGATCATGATCCAAACTCTTCTCTCCCTATCCCCCCACGGGGTCAGGTGAGTAATTCACAGCAGCTTCAGAGTTCACGAAGCCTTTTAACAGTCTGAGTATCTCTACCCTTCACTCCAATCCTGGATGATAAGGAGTGTAGGGATTATAATTTTCACTTTACAAATGAGGAAACCAGAGCTCAGAGAGGTGAAGACACTTGCCCAGGGTCACCCAGCGGGCAAATGTTGGAGCTTGGATCAGACCTCAGTCATAGGCCTTTTCTTTTTCTCTAGTACCATGTCACCTCTCACTAGGGCGTCATCTAACCCAACCTGCTGTCTGATACACTGATGCCTTCAACGACATCCCTGTCAAGTGATTATCCAGCTTCTGCCTAAATACTCTCCCAGATGGGAGCCTCACTAAGATTTCCTGAAGCAGTGAAATTCATCTTTAGATAGCCCTCCCAGAAAACACCAGCTTATGCTGCATCAAAATCAGCCTTCTTGTGAGATCCCTGTCTGTGCAAATGCCCTATGCCGGCCAGCTTCCAGCCTCTGCTCCTACACCTCCAGTTTGGCCAAGTTCAACACCACTCAGAGCAACACTTTCCTTCTTTGAGCATTTAAAAATCAGCCTCCCTCCTGCCTCTCCCCCTCCTGGCTTTGTCCTCTGGAATCCTCCCCACACTCTACCTGCTCCCTCTGCCCCAGGGCAGCCCCTCAGAGACAATGACTGTACCCCTAACTTTAATTTGTCCTGGCTACAGCCTTAACAGGTCGCCAAGGACAGGATACTCTGTCCTGCTAGCACTAGACCTTTTCTGGCTTTCCTTGCCCACAAGCACATGACCCCCTTAGTCCATGGACCCCACAAGAGGCCAAGATCATGTCCCTAACAACGACTGCCATTTACTGTGTGTTCACCATGTGCAAGGCACCTTGATAGTGCTCTGCTTCTATTTTATCTTCAATAACCCTGCAAGGTGGTCATTATTATTCCCACCTCACAGACAATGAACTGCCTATATACACGGCTGTCACCCTGGGTGAGGGGACAACTGCAGAAACCTGAAGGATGGATATGACCAGGGATAACCCAGGTTCGGGCCTTGGTCAGTCCCAGGACCCCAGGCTCCAAGGAAGATGGAGCAGTTGAGGTTCAAATTGCAGCCACTTGACCAGCTGTGTGACCTTGAGCAAGTCACGTCGCCTCACTGAGCGTCCAATTCTTCACGCATAAAATGGAGCCAGTAGCATGGAGCCAGCAGTATGGCGCCCAGTGTGGCAGTAAGGAGACAGCGAATGCTTAACTGTGTGCGTGGCACCTAGCAAGTGCGCAGCAACAGCAGCTAGTACCAATATTATCACCAATGTCATTATAGAGAGACCATATGCGGGGCCGAGGCAGGTGCACTTCATGGTCTTGCCCTCCCGCGCTCAGCCTGATCAGACCCGATGGCTGCCTGCACCCCCACGTGGCTCCCACGTGGCCTGAAACCTGAGCCGAGTCCAGATGTGCTCATGGGCGAGGGGCATGAGGAAACTGAGGGACACGGGCTGTCCCTTTGGGGAGCTGGGCATCACCCACACTTTTCTACAGAAAAGAGGGGGGGCAGTAAATAAAGGGTAGAGGGGAGCAAGGAGACGGAAAGGATAAAGTCAGACAGAAAATGAAATCATCTCACTCCTGAAGAAAGCAAGGCTTTGAGCAAGTTATTTTGCCCTCCGAGCCTCCATGTGCAACTCTGTCAAATGGGGTAGTAACACCTTTGTTGCTGAACTGGGGTGCAGACAAGTGAGGTGCTGAACGTGGAAGCCCCTAGCCAGGGTGCAGCTCACAGGAGCCCTTGGGGAACGTCTGCTCCTGAAGCACTGAGAGCTTTGGCCAGCACGGCAGTCCAGAAAAACAACAACACAATAATAACAACACAATGCCTACTGTTTCCCAAATACCTGCGCTGGCCAATCCTCATGGCAACCTTTGAGAAAGATGTCATTATGTCACCTACAGGTGAACAAACTGACAGTTAAGCAGGAAGCAGGGTGACGTGCCCAATGTCACCCAGTAAGCCAAGATGCCAGAACTGGCACCCAGGTCTGGCTAATGCCAAATTTTGTTCCCTGGAAACCAAACTGTGGATCCCCAGTGAGTCAGGTCCTGCGTGCAGGAGCCTTTGGGAACATCTTCCATCCTAGCACAAGGACCACCTACACAGCCCTGGACCACTTGCAACTGGGGGTAGGGGAGGAGCACTGGACAGAAATCCAGAGCCCCGAGTTCTGGTCTCTTCTCCGCTTCAAGAGGCTGCATGGGCCCAGGCTATTCCCGCTCCTCAGTCCTCAGTTTCTCCATTTGCATAATGGGGGTACTGGAAGTCAGGACTCTAAGGATTGTCTGACTCTAACATGCTGAGATTGTGTAGACAGCAGCAGGAAATCAGAGGGAAATTGTCTTAAATGGCAACAGAGTACTGTGTTCCTCCATCCCTTAATAACCGCTAATTAGTTAATCCCCGTAGCAGCAGGGTGAGTTATCAGGTATTATTAGCCCCAATTTACAAGCAGGAGGTTGAAGGAAAGAGGAATTGAGGGAGGGATTGGCCCCAGGCTCCAGGCAGAGATGGGATCAGTGAAAACGCAGCAGACACTACAAATTGCTTCAGGATTGGGGGGCGGGGACAGCAGAGGGGCAAGGGAACCACCCAGGAATGTGATTCTGATCCCCATGGAGTGGAAGGCCCTCCAGGGGCATCTGAGCCAGCTCTGCGTACAAAGATGGGTGGACCGAGGCCCAGAGAGCGGGAGAGACTGGCTGCAAGTCACACAGCCAGAGTTGCAGACCAGGAGAGCATAGTTCCGATTTCTCAGCTGAGGCTGCTCTGATGGGGGTTGGGGGAATGGCTCCTAAGAGCTGAGCTTCCTCTGTGGCCCTCCCTGAATTCCTAGAGAAAGCAGCCAGCTGTAAGCCCCCAGGGATTATGGGTGTACTAATGGCCTGTGACAAAGGCAGCAGGATAAGCTCCCTGCTCTGCAGACTAAACAAGGTGCAAGAAGCCAAGTCAAACAAAAGCTGAGGTTTTGTGTTGGCCCAGCTGGTGGGCTAGAAGCCTCCCAGCCTCTTGGGAGGCCAGGCCCTGAGCCACCTCCTGGAATCTCCTCTGGTGGCCTTTCTCCCTTTTGCCACTGAGTGCTGGACAGAAGCTTGTGCACCACACAAGTCCTCTCTTCATGACCACCCCTGCTTTGTAGTACAGAATGGCCCCAAGATGGGGAAACCGAGATTCAGAGAGAGAAAGGAAGACACTTGGCCCCAGTCACATGGCAAGTCAGGCAGGAGACTGAGACCCAAGACCTCCTGACTTCCACTCCACCAAGCCCCCCCAAAATTCTTCCTTAAATTAGTGCCAAGTGCGTGCCATATGAACACTAGAACAGAGAGAAGTGCAGTACTCCAGTTTCTATCCGCAGTACCGTCCCACCTGGCATCTCACTGGAGTCCAGGAGCTCAAGCTCTGACAGCAGATAGATCTGAGTTCAAGTCCTGCTTCTGCCTTTCGCCAGCCCCTGGCTTTGGCAACGTACTTCAGTGCTCTGATCCTCAGTTTGCTTATCTCTAAAATGAGAGAAATGACAGTCCCCCTCTCAGAGAGTTGCTGGGATGATTGTGTTAATGGATGCAGATATTTAGTTCCATGCTTAGCATATAGTAGGCACCCAATTATCACCATTGCTATTAGCAACTGTAGCACTAGCCTGCCCTAGACAAGGACCTCAACTGTACTAACACTTCTTTCTCAAATGAGACATCGCCGCGATTTATTCTAACTCCAGGTCTCCACCACCCAACGCAAATGAATCTATGGACCCCAGAGTCAGGGAGGTAGTGGGGTACAGGAGGGGACAGTGTCACTTCCCTGTTTCCCTTTCTAGCCAGGCTGCTTGCCCTGCCCCGAGGCTCCACGTGCTGCGGCAGAAGGTTCTGGGTGCAAGTCTGCACAGCAGCCGGTCCGGCCATTCCCAGAGCTGCTCAGCTGAATCACTCCTGGTGCTGTTCCAAGGTTTGCATGTGACTGCAGATTCTAGACCCTGGACCTTGAAGAGCCGGGGAGAATTTGATTAGGGCCAAGGATGAAGGTTAGGGACACTGGGGGCTGAAAGGGAGAGCATCACGCTCCCTTTCTCTGGCAGTGCTGTCCCTGAGGGTGTGGGGAGACAAATCCCCGTGCCCTGTTTCAGGTACAAACAGCTGGAGACACAGGCATTCCCCCTACCAGAGGACTTAGAGTCTCCATCGACTCCCTGGGTCACGTGTCACAGGTGTTTTCACCACAGCCCTAACTGTGCAGGAATTGTCCTGGGCATTTCTGAGTGCAGCTCTCTTTCTATACCGTAGAGCTCGCTTCTGAAAAATGAGAATGATTTTGTTTCAGGCCGGGTGCCATTTCTCACTTCTTACCTCCTAGTTACCAACAGGAGCAAGAAGAGATCTGCCTTGTGGGGATTAAGGCAACACTGTTCACCAGCTAGGGAGGTGCAACAGGACGTGTGAGGAGATTACTCGCCAGTCCCTGCTTACCCGTCTCTGTGTCAAGTTTAAGCCCCTGGAGGGTTATGTGTAATACTGCTTAGCAATCTTAAAAAATAGAGACCCTTTGCTGGGATTATAGGGCGTGGAGACATTCTCGCCTTTCACACTGAGGCCTCGGATGGCTGCCAGCCCCACTCAGTCTTGCCAGCTGCTGAGCCCTACTTTGCACAGAAGTGATTTATTCCAGCGTATTTAGAATAACTAACATCCCAAAGACCCCTTATCTTTAGAGTAAATTCTGCAGTTGACCAGTGTGAAGTCCAAGGGATGTTTTAGACACAAGTGTAGCTGGAGAAATGTTGGGTCAGTGTTAAAAGGTTCCGCTCCTCCAGATGCTTGCTGTGCGACCTTAGACAGGTCATATTCCCTCTCTGGGCTTGTAATTCCTAACCTGTTACTAAAACATAATAACCTCCAGCCATGTCTATTGTTTGTGGGTAGGTGAACTTCTGAAATGTATATTGTGGCACAAATTCAAGGGCTTATCATTGTCTTCTGAAAAAGAAAAGAAAGAAACATGCTTAGGGCAATGGCCTCCAAACATCAGTCTACAGTGGAAATGTTGGTGTAAGATTATCAGATCATCGTTACTGGGAAGGACTGATTGGCCTTTACTCTAAATTTGTGTCTTTCCTAACTCATTTCTTTTTTGGCTGTTAAAATGTCTTTCTTTTGTGAAATGATGGTAGACCTTACTTCTTGATGGTTTGTAAGTTTCTTTGTTGCGACTTGGAAAACAAAAAATTAGATATTCCATGCAGATTTTCCCCACTTTTACTTCAAATTTTGGCCAATCCAAAAGTCTGAGAACCACTGGCTTAGAAGACCAAGATTATGCTGATTAAGCTGCTTTTATTGGCCGTGAAATGGGTCAGCCAGTAACATTCCAGAGCTGCTATAATCACAGGGTGATTGTTACTCCCTCCACTCAGATGCTAATCAGAAAGTGCCTCCTAAAAGTGAGTTTTTAGGAGATATACAGAGGCAACATAGTGCGGCAGTTAAGAGCATGGACTCCGGAGTCTTGCCATCTGGATTCAAAGCTGATTCTGCAATTTACTAGCTATTAACCTCTCTGGACCTTAGTTTCCTTATCTGGAAGATGGGGATACTAATGGCACCTACCTCATGGAGTTGTTTTGAGAATTAAATACACTAAGCCATGTGAAACACTTAGAACAGGGTTGGCACATAGTAAGTATTCAATACATACTGTATAGGCATTTGCATTTTAATAAAATAACAAGTTTATCTCCAAGTCTAACTAAATTCCATCTTGATGTGTGAAAGGAAGTTATAACTGCAATATCAAAAGTACTTCCTGGAATCTTTGAGGACAACTCATAGAGAAAAGGAGAAGTAGCAGAAAGATGGGTGGCAGTAAATGTTTTGATTTTTAAAACGACCAAAGAAGGTGAATCTGCAAAGCTGCCCTGATCCTCTTATCAAGGCAATCTCTCAGAAAATAGAAAGAATCAAATGTCAGAGATAAAAATAATGGAGAAAATGTAAAAAATCTAGAGGACTGCTTCAGGAGATTTGACTAATAGTAATTCCACACAGAGAAAAAAAACAGAAGCTGGAAAATCATTTTAGAAGGAAAAAAAAGATTGATTTATTTCCCCAGAACTGAAGGACATAAGTCTCCAGAATGAAAGAAAACAAAAACAAAAATGAAAAAACACCAGGCAATCCTTGCAAAGTTTGAGAATACTGGTCATTAAAAAAAAAAAAAAAAAAAAATCCTGTAAGGTTCCAGAGAGGAAAACCAGGTCGCATACAAACGGCAAGCAATTAGGATGACTGAAGACTCCTCGAAAAGTAACACTGGAACTCAGAGGGCAATGGAACACTGCCTTCAAAATTCTGAAGGAAAATTATTTCTTACCTAGAATTCAATTCCCAGCTAGGTATAAGAATAGAATAAAGACACAAATAAAGACATTTTCATATAAGCAAATTTTCAAAATATTTCCTTTATATTAGGGCTGTACCGAGTCATAGTGGAGGCTAAGGCAAAAGTAAAAAATCAATGATACTGGTCTGATCTTTGTTTAAAATTTTGATATTTTGTTCATCGTGGGTATTTTGCATTAATTTTGATTTTTAAAAAATACTTCATGGAAAATATTATTTATCTTGATTACTGAGATTTTTGGTGCTCCTTTAAATTTTGCACCTGAAGCAAGTGCCTCACCTGCCTCCCTCTAGTCCCATCCTTAATTCCCATGCCCTTTCTTGGAAAGTTACTGAAGTATGTGTTCCTTCCCAAATAAGGGAGAAAACCAAAAAAGAGGAAGACATGAGCACAAGAGCAGGGCATGCACCACAGGAGGAAGAGTAAGGGAATCCTGAGAATGTCGGTGC
>RJWJ010028432.1:0-21482 GCA_004363605.1 Indri indri | reverse complement strand
TACTCTCAATTTTATTTTTTATTTGGTTCATTGAAAGTCTTTAGCTCCGAGATTTCTCTTTTAGTGGTGTCTATCCCTTCATTCACTTTCTCAGTCAGATCATGAATTGTTTTACCAATTTCATTGAATCATCTCTCTATTCTCTTGTATCTTGATGAGTTTTCTTAAGACTGTTATTTTGATTTGATTTGATTCTTTGGAGATATGGTCTCACTATATTTCCCAGGCTAGTATCAAACTCCTGGCCTCAAGCAATCCTCCTGCCTAGGCTTCCAGGATACCTGGGACTACAGGCATGAGCGACCATGCCTGGCTTGAATTTTTTTCAGGCAATTTGTAAATGTCCATTTTTGAGGGGCAATTTACCAGAGAGTTATTCTTTTTCTTTGGTGGTGTCATGTTTACTTGCTTTTTAATGTTTCTTGTGTCCCTGTGTTGATATCTGTGCACCTGATAGAATAGTCATCTCTTCCAATTTTATAGAGTGGCCTTTGTATGGAAAGATTTTCACCTTTTGGTGTGACCTAGGGTTTCAGTTAAGTAGCATTAGCTTGGTTTTTGGTGGGTGCAGTAGCATATACTCCACGCAGTTTATTCAGCTGTTAGTCGATGTCAGTGATGCCTGTGAGCACCTCAGTGGCCTAGGCTGTAGGAATTTGTGTGGCTGATGGATACAATCTCCCTGCTGGAGGCAAGGGTGTCAGGCTGCTCTGCATGCTAGGGGGCTTCTCCACCACTGGTATGCCTCTCTACTGCAGGTGAGGGCACCAGGTTGTTCCATGCACTAAAGGTGAACATGTGCTGCTCCAGTACAAGCTTGGTCATGACTTCTCTGCTGGGCAGGACTTCCTATTTTGGGGGAGGCAGAACAGGACACCTCATTGGTTCAGATGCTGGGATTACAGCTGTTCCACTGAGCCTAGGCTCTAAGCAGTTGTGGTTTGGGTGCTGTAATCGCCAGAATGGTGAAGGCGAAGTGCCTCCTAGTTAGCTTATTTTCAGGAGGTAGGAAGCTGTAGCTACTCAGCTAGGGTATGGTACACTACCATTTGTGAGCATAGTAAAGTAGTGTCAGATCCTAAGGGAGGGGACGATGCAATGGCTACTGCTAGAGTATGTCCTACATTAAGACACACTCTAGCAGTGGATCTGGTCTCATGATGATGCCTTACAGCCACAACTTGGACCACAGTGGAGAAGGGGTTCAATGTGGGATCCATATTTGTAGTAATGCATCCATGTGTACTCCTGGCAGCTGCCTAGACTGGGCTCAGGCCATGTGAGCAGTACAGGGTTTTTCAGCCACAAAGGCTGTAGATATGTGCAGCTTTTAATGGGAGTTGCAGCAGGCCTCCTGCTGACCTTTTCCTTACAGAGAGAATCTTTTTTGGTTCAAAACTCGTCTCAACTGGGGAGACAGGGTGGCAAAGGCAGGGTGTTTTGTTCCTTTTCCTACTGATCTACTGTGAGTCTCTGTGATCTACAGGATCTCTGCCACTCCCCTGCTATGCTAAATCACTTCCCTTCAAATGCTGTGTTTGACACGTGGTTGTTTATTTGCTGTTTTGGTCATTTTTTGTGGAGGAGAGAAGCATTAGGTACCTATAGTCAGCCATCTTGCTGATGTCACCTGAGACTTAGATTTTTCCTTCATTAAATATATGGAGAAAGTACCTATCACTCTAAAATTTTATGAGCACTAGAGATAACGTTTGTAAGGTGTATGGTTAAAGGTGGTTGCTCAGTTAATGCCCTTGATGATAATGATGGAATTAAGATAATGTAGGATAATAAGGACTCTACACTGGTGATGAATTAGGGGAAGTGAGACAGACATAGATAGTACAACAATAATATAAAGCAGGATGTTATGAGAACCTTAAGAGAAATTTACATGCTTCACAATGGAATTTCCAAAGACAGATAGATGTTTATACATAATTTTAAGAGAAATAAGTTACAATAGTTAAGAAAATGAGAACAAAAAATAACAAATGTGTACCCTGATTACATATATGTAAAAGCATACAAATATCTTAAAGGGCATCTAAAGTGATTTGAGGAAATTTATATGTTTTTTCTATAGAGTTACTTCACTCTTTGGTGAAATATACACAATCTCACACACACACACACACACACACACACACACACACACACACACAGAATCACACAATCACCCCGTGGGTTTTTTCTATGTCAAAGAGGCCTTTTATTCACACTAACCTTGATCTCTAGGGCACAGAAGTCATTACCACTGAAGGCTCCTTTGGGAACTATGACAAATGAGTCCATGGCTTTGGTCCAGTTTCTAATGGACACCTGTCCCAGTGACAAACACTTTCTTTCACCGTGGGCATACCTATATCACCTGGCTGTCAGATCACTACCAAGGCAAAAAGGGTCAAGATCTTACCCTCTTTTAGAAGACTGAGACTATCTTTGCGGGCCATAGTTTCCCACTTCTACATAGCAGCCTTGGGAAATGGGCATGCATTAAAAATGGACAGGACCTCACATGTGGAGATTCAGGAATTCCCAGATTTCAGAAAGAAAGTTTTGATATCAGGAAAATGTAGTAAATTTAAAACGGCCCAAAGCTGCTTGCATTTCCTTCTATTAGAATATGGAATCTCTTTACCCACACTTTGAATGCGGGTTCACCTTGTGACTTGCTTTGATTAATATAGAGTAGTAAATGCAATTATTCAGGTTCCAGAGCTTAAGTCTCAAGATATCTTCAATTGCTTTGATTGCTCTTTTAGAAAGTTCCTCTGAGACCACTACGTAAAAAAGCTAGAATGGCATTATGAAAGATAAAAGGCCAGGAGAAAGAGAACAAGGGACCCTCAGCTGAAAATTTCTACCAATTGTTAGGCATATAAGTGTGGACCTCTTGGACCTTCTAGCACAACTGGATGTAATTGCATTCCAGATAAAACCAGTCCAGCCAACCCTCTGAAATGTGAGAAATAATAAATCACTTTTGTCTTAAGTAACTAGGTTAGGAGTCATTTGTTGCACAGCAATAGATAACTGATACATTTGATCATAGGGATCAAGTGAATTCCATAAGTACCCTACTGTTTTCTCCCTGGAAAGCAATATAGACAACATAATTGGAGTTGGTTACATGGGCCCGATAATTCAAGCAGATTTATTCATTTAATAGCTATATGGGAATATAGCCAACACTTGAATTCCCTCTGTACTCTAAGACTCAGTTCATCTTATTTGCTTTTCCACCTCAGCTTTCTTCACCTTTTCATTCCTATACTAATCAGGGAGCAACAGAATTTTGCCCTCTATTATGCAAAGCAATTCACTCTCTCTGCTCATATTCATTCATGTATTCACCCATCTATTCACTCTCTCACTCATCAAATATTTATTGATTATTTACTTTATGTGAGGTAGTATGCTGGGAATATAATGGTATGGTAAAAAAAAAAAAATCTTTTCATAGTTGCACATTCCAAATCCATCAATGTGCCTAGCAGGGAAAATAAATAAATAAATAAGTAAAGGAACTTCCATTTCAAAGTACTCGCCCTAATTGAAAGAAAGATCTACTTCTGAAACTGGTATTTTCTTTTACTACATGCATATTTATCTATGTATATGTGCACAGGTCTTACGTAGTATATGTCATAAATGCATTTTTGAATGACTTTATGCATTTTTGAATATTCATATGTGTGCATAGATTGGGAATGTATATGTTTTAGTTACTGTATGACAAAGGGTATAGCTCATGTGTTTTAGCTTGTGTGTGTGTGCATGTGTTTGTGCTTGCAAGAAAATAAGAGTGCATGCAGAGAATAGGCATCCAATATAGATACATTGTGCTATGAGTGTACATATATATGTGTATGTTAACATGCAATAGATGCTGCTGTGGATGCAGAGAGAAAGGAACACTTATACACTGTTAGTGGGACTGAAAATTAGTACAACCCCTATGGAAAACAGTATGGAGATTCCTCAAAGAACTAAAAGTAGACCTACCATTTGATCCAGCAATCCCACTGTTGGGTATCTACCCAAAGGAAAAGAAGATTTTTCATCAAAAACACACCTATACTTGAATGTTCATAGCAGCACAACTCACAATGGCAAAGATGTGGAATCAACATAAGTGCCCATCAATTCATGAGTGGATTAATAAAATGTGGTATATGTATACCACGGAGTACTACTCTGCCATAAAAAGATGAATTAATACATTTTGCAACAATCTGGATGGAACTGGAGACCATTCTCCTAAGTGAAATATCTCAAGAATGGAAAAACAAACAGCACATGTGCTCACTATTAAATTGAAACTAACCAGTGAGCACACACGTGCACAGAAGGAAGTAAAACTCAGAGGAAATCCATAGGTGGGAGCGGGGAGAAGGGGAAGGGCAAAAAAACCTACCTAATAGGTATGATGATCACTATTAGGGTGATGGGCACACCTATAGCATTAAGAAAGCAATCCATATAACCTAAAACATTTGTACCCCCTTAATATTTTAAAATAAAGAAAAAGGAAAATGGCAGCCATCAATTAATACATGACTGCCACACTAGGAAAAAATCTTTTTTTCCCTGGGGTCAAGGTCTTTTATTGAAATAAAATGATCCTTTCTAATTTGTTATTTGTTATTGTTTTCTGTGTGTGAGTTATATGCAACACAATCTACATTTTTAGAATTAAATTGTCAGTATTAATTGTAACAATGAGAACATCAACAATTAAGATTTTCGCAAACCAACTGTAGGATTCTGCTTCACTTGGCCCCAGGCTCAAAACTAGCCTGAGTTAAATACAACTCACATGGCAGTCAATGTGTTAAATAAAAAGATCATGTCCATCAGTACCATTATGAAATAATCAACAAGGAAATATTGAGAAAGAAGATGTAAATAATTTAATATTTTACAAAACTGAGCATTGATATTTTATCCTGCCTTTATAGAGACAATAAGATCACCAGCCAAGGGCTCTGGTTATACAAGTTGATCTCTGAAAGGTGCCACATCAGCTCCACTAATTAAAGACCAGGGAATTTCATTGAACCCATTGATGACATAGATTGCTGACAGAATGCCCTTTCTTGGCTGTTAAATGAGCAATGCCTTGGTTAGCAGTCATTACCCATTTAGAATGAATTACTTACTTCTCTTCTACATAACACCCTTAGGAAGTCTTAATGGGCAATGTGTTTTACTTTTCTAGATTTAGCAATCACACAAGATAATGATGCAGTGAAGTTCCCATTGTCTTACCTTGGAGAACTTTGCCTGCTCAATATGTTCAACAGTTATTTTTGGGAAGTCCCAGCCTCATCAAGAAATTTGAAACTCAAATAAACCAGCAAAACTATTATGTAAGTTGTTACAGCATCAAAGCAAACTTTTTAAGTGCCTGAAACAGCCTTAGAAATTTCCCACTTTACTAATCCACCTGGGCACAAATAATGCATAAGGTATCATTTAAATTAAAGTAGAGCTGTAACAACAAAGCATTTTCTATTTGCCAGTAATACACATTCAGTATTTCATTTCCTCTTTGCAGTATTCCTGTAGGTCTGTTATTATCCCTATTTCAAAGATGATGAAATAGAAACTCAAAAAGGATTAAGGGACTCACACTGGCATATAAGAACCTGGGAAAATATGGATTAAAATCCAGTTTTGCTTTATATACATGTATCCATTCAGCACGTATTTGTGGAGCACTGTCCATATGCTATGACTTATTCTAACAGATTGGAACACAGCATTGAACAAAACAGACAAAAATCCCTTCCAGGTGAATTGATGATTGGATTTCACAGTGTGAATGTCATTGCTGACCTTGATAAGAGGAGGTTTAGGGGTCATGAATGATTGACACGCTTTAAGAGAGAATAGGAGGAAGGGATTGGAGACAGGGAGTTATACAACTTAGTGAACACTTTTAGAAAACTTCATAGGAAAATGTAGAGAGAAAGGGAAGAAGATGTAAGGCCATAAGAAGTCAGGAGATATATATATATATATATATGATGTATAAACTAAATGGGAGCTAGTGGACAAGTAGAGGTGTTGGCTTTAGACAGGAGCATAGATAGCAACAGAAACAGAAGATGGGGAATGATGATAAGATTCTGAATATCAATTCACATGGAAGGGGTCAGAGAACACGGTCACACAGGTTTATAGAGAGCTCGGAGCTTATGGATATTCTCTGCTGTCATTTTTTTTTTTTTTCAATAAAATAGGATGTGAAGTAACTGGTTGAAATGGGCCATGGACATGGAGATTTTGGAGGCCTGAGGGGAACCAAAAAGATAGAAAAGTCATCTAGAAGAATGGGAGAGCCGCTGGACAAGGGGTCAGTAGTATGATATCCAGGCAGCATCACGATGAACTTAAGTCTGATTGTGCTTTTGACAATTGCACTATACTTTTTCTTTAATACTAGTTTCTTCTTCTTTCTTTCAGATGTACTATTTCTTAATCACTTTTGCACAGAAAAGAAATACAAATTTGTGGCTATAGCATTTGTCCAAATTAGAAGTACCAGATTTCAATAGCAAATTAGTCATTCAGTGACATTATGACTTTGGGCATGTTAAAGTTAAATCTTACTTTCCTCACCTATAAAATGGAGTTAATTTCATTAAGGAAAGTGTGAATTTTAAAAGAATACTTTATGTTAACATGCATTCTTTACTCCAAAGTGGCATACTCACTTTATGTTTTCATCTGAAGTCTATATAAGAATGCATCTATAATACTTGATGTTTTATAATATCTATTTGCATGTGTTAACTACACATTGTTGTCTGTGACAATGTTGTGTGTAGTATCATCCCCAGTTAATATCATCCCCATTTTGTGGAGGAAGGCATCATAAAGGTTCAGATTGTTTGAGTGATTCACCCAACATTACCCAGTCCCTTTGGTTCCTGTGGAAACTTGGGGTTGCCGATTTAGATTTTAGAGGTCTTGGTCTCAGAACAAGAACAGACATATTAAAATAAGAAGAAAGTAAATTGACATTCAGAACCTTAACATTATTCCCCAGTGTTTCTATGACAGTTTAATCTAATGACTTTTGTGGATGCTAGAGTTCAGGGGTCTCTGCTTGAAGAACTGTCAGCTGCAAGAGCTAAAGATGGAGATTTTTAGGGCACTCAGAGGTCCCACACAGAGTAGCGAAGAGAAAGAAAAAAACGGGGAATCAACTCCAGGTAATATGGCTGTTTTTCTGGACCACGCAGGTAATTGCAGACAAGCAGAGGAAGACATCGAGTCTTTCTTTAGAAGAAAAAGGGCTGGGATAATAGGCACTTCTTCAAACCTTGAATCTTGTGTTTAAGTATGCACAACACATTTTAATTATCATCACTATGATACCATTCGTCACCATGCTGCATTGTAATAAGAGGTAATAGGATGCATTGTCCCTCTCTCACATTAAATGTGTCAAGTACCATAAATAGGACAATTGACATAATTGCTGTAAATCCCAGGGTGTGTATGTGTGTGGGTGGTAGTGGGGAAAATGATCACCCAACCCTCACAATATTCCAGGATGAATTTACATAATTGTGTCTAAAAATGGTATGTCACCATTAAATGTACTCCCGGTTCTTGCCTCCGGCTCACCACCACCCTCACCCCTCTCTTCTGGGGAGGAGGAGCTGCTACAGTTTTCATTACACGCCTGTAAATCCTCCCTTTCGTTCTATGGGCTGGAAGGAGGCACAAAGTAGGGCTGATGTTATTGGAACTGAGTTCATTAGTTTGTTAAAATAAACCTTATGTAATTAACTTTGGGTGAGGAATGGGGATAGGAGATTTCACATTTTCATGACAAATATAGAAATGGAAATTAAACATCATCTAAAATATTTATATTCCAGAACATGTCTTGACACGTTGGAGGAAGAAGGTCAAGATTATTGATCTGACAGGGATTTCAGCTGCAATTAATCTGGAAAAAATGCTGTGAACTTGTCATACTATTTTATAATCTTTCAGAAAATCACCCTGAAACAATCATAGTTGGAGGGGCAAGTAGTAGAAACACTACCTGCCCCTCCCTCAAAAAATAGTAAGGAAGAAGATGAAGAAATTTTGGATATTTTCAAAATAGAGAGGGCAACTGAGGCACACTGAGGACTGAGAGCTGTGTGGTCTTGGAGTTAATCGCATTATCCTATAAAGGCCATCGAAATAGACCGTTCTAATCTGTGAAATGGCAGAGAACAGTCATAGACACTCATGACTTGCGTTGTGCCTAGCACTGTAGGATTGCACTCTTTATCCTTTCCTTAATGTTGTTACCAGAACTGACTTTTTGTGAAAATTATGTTAATACCCCATTCAGCTAAGCTTTGTCTTAAATTTTGTTCTCTATTAAGGGGGTCGGCCTTTCTCAAAGTGCTCCATTTTGAGCACATTTTGAACATACACATCTATAATTCTTGTGCTCACTTCATTTTCCATGAAGCATCTAGAAGCATTCTTCTAAAAGTTCAGATGAATCCTGCCATTCCCTTGCTGAGTAAAGTTTATCGTCTTCCCATGGCCGTTAGGATAACATCCAGACTTGGTTGCATGTTTTAAAAGACTTTTTGATCGGGCTTCTGTCTAAGGTACCAACCTCCTCTCCTATCCCCACTTTCCGCCTGAGCTCTTTGGTCCCCATCTCTCAGGGACACTCCCTCCAGATGCTTTAATCATATCTCTTGGCTAACTCCTCGTATTCTTCCGGTGTATATTAAATACCACTTCTCCTAAGCAGTCTTCAATGGCTACTGCTCGACTCGCATATAGAAAACTTAGATATTCCAAATAAGGGCTTTCATAACTTCCACTTCCACTTCCCTAGCCTTCTTTCCCATCTCAGTAAATGGCGCCATTATCTGTGCTCAAGTCAAAAACCTGGGTGTTGTTCTTGATACTTGCTTTTCCCTTACTACTCTACCCTGTTTTGTCTGCTTCCCAAACAATCCTTTAGTCAGATATCTTGCCTCTACTTTAAAAATATATATCCTGATTTCATTTGGTTTTCTCCACTTCCACCTTGCCCATCCTAGCCCAATCATTTCCTGTGATCACTGTTTTGCGTCTCATCTGATCTTCCAGCTCCATTCGTGAAAACTCGCAGTCTGTTCTCCATGGTCCTGAATGATTGTTTGAAATGTGAATCAGATTCTGTTACTCTCTCTGCTTAAAACATCTTAGTGGTCTCCTACTGAACAGTGAGAAGTTCCAAATTCCTTGTCAAAAATCTTTAAAATATTATCCAACCTGAACTCTGTCCTCCTCTTGGCTCCTTGATCACTGCTGGATTTGGCTAGCTACTTCTCACCACCTAGGAATCAATTTAATTGTCATTCCTTTATCAAGGCCTTTGTGACTACTCATCCTCCATTCATTGTCCCCTTTCCCTGTTGCTCGTTTTCACCCCTGTAAGGTATACATCTTTTAATTTTTACTTTCATCTGCATAATCACCAGAGTGTAAGCTCCATGAGGGTAGGGGATATCTCTGACTTATTGTCCACTGTATCCTCATAGTCTGGTCCATGACCCAGAGCAAGTGCTCAATAGATTTTCACTGAGTGAATGAATAGCACATATTGCACATAATGATAAACACTTGTTTAAGTGTTTTCTACCCCATTATACTCTTTAAGGGCAGAATCAGAGTAGACTCAACATTGTCCTGATTAACTCAATTGCTTATAATACAAAACTTATCTATCACATTTATCCACAAATTTATATTATATAACAATTATTTTATAAATATGTTTCAATGAATAGATAAGTGAATAAGCACAAGTAGTTTTAATTTCTGTAGTTTTTTTTGGAAGAATAAAAAAAGAGAGTTCCATTGAAAAATATTTCAGAGGGCTATACATTCTATAGTCCTATCTTGAAACTCACATTTCAGATTATCTTAATTGAGGCTGTCAAATTCGAATTAACTCAGCCTCCTAAACTTACTTTATACATTTCTTCTTATGTAAATTTTAAGTTATGAGAAAGATGTTTTGCAAAAACTATTGAAAAGAACAAGAAATTTGAAGTAAGAAGATGGTGATTTAAATATTGGCTCTGCCAGTTACTGTTTGTAAGATTTTAAACAAGTTATTAAATCTCCTTGCACCTCATTCTTCTCATCTTTGAAATGGGCATAATTATGGCTTCCTTTCAAGTTTGTCATCATAATGAGATTGTGTATGTGATAGTGCCCAGAACCAAAACAGGCACTCAGTAGAGGTGATTTTCATTTTGGATCTCCCTTCCAATCTTCTCTCATCCAAAGTGTGAGTATAGTATAATTTTGTTGTCATTTGTGTTGTTTTCTTTTACTAAAACCACAGAGGAGGCTTGGCTGTGACTCTAAGTTCCCTTGTTTGTGACAGCTGTTCTCACTCCATGGAGTCAGGGATCATTTAATAGTTGTTTTTGACCATATACTTACCAGTGGCAGTCAAGACACAATTCTTCAATCTTCTCTGGAGCTACAGATGGCCATAGAACCATTTGTGCCTTGGAGACTGAGTCATTCTTGGAAACAATGTGGAAGGAAATGGCCATTTGCTATTTAACATACAAACTTCGTGCTGATGGAAAATACTGAATCCTTCCCAATGCATTTTTGTTCTTTGTGAATATTTGTAACTTTCTTTTTTTCAGTGTTCTAGAAAGAAGGCCACCTTGATGTGTTTTTTGACATAATAATAACTTGAATTCATAAACACTGTAAACTATTCCTACTACAGAACTACTTTCATTTATTTCAAATGACATTTATGGACCACCAATTATGGTTAGTCCCTGGGGATATAAGACAGATTTTGATAAGGAATCTGTTCTCAAGAGATCATATAAAAGTTTACAATAACATAAATAATGACTCTAGAGTAGCTCCTATTCAACGCTGTCAGGCAGATTAGACATATACCATGGTCCCCATTTTAAAGTAGAGAAAACTGAGCTACAAGGTGAATAAATTCAAAGTGACTCATAATTTATCTCTCCTGTAAATGATTTCAATATTAAAATCTCACTGACAAGTACTAATAGGAGAAATCTATTCTAAAGAAATAAAACATCAAAATTGACATGTGTTTTTAAATAAATAAATTTGTCTTATTTCATGCGGAGACAATAGAACCAATTCATTGCCAGCAGCGCTACCAAGGCTTAAACAACTTTTAATAAATAGGCAAGATGTATGATTACCATAGTTCATAAGCTTTTAAATCATTTTGTTAGGGTTTTTAGACGCATCCTAAATGGTTTGGTCTTGGGGGGGGAAAGTGTTTATACTATTAATGTGATCATAAGTTCTTCCTTTTGCCTGTCTTTATAATGTTTTCTTTAAGATAACTCTTGCTTTAATTATACAAGATTGTTATATTTTCCATAATAATCTATGTTATTTACTATGGTTTGTATCAGTTTGTTCCCTTTAACACCAGGGAAATGATACTTCTCCTCTAAGACCTTGCTCAAATAAGAACTCTTCTCCCAATTTCTTCAGATAATTGGAAACTCATTTATTATCCCATAACACTGTCTAAATATTTCTTCTATAGCATTTTAGCCTAATTTCCTGCAATTGTTTTCTTATGTGTCTTTGTTGAATATATACTCCCTGACTTATCCATCATCATCACTACTGACAAGAACAATAAAATAATAGCTATTACATGCCTTATTACATGCCTGTGTTACAGACTTTACAAGAATTATCTTATTATAACAACTCAGCTACTACCATATGCATTTCACAAAAGAAAACAATGAGATTTAGCAAAGTTCACACAAACATGAACATGACAGTTACAGGATTCAAATCCAGATAAACCTGACTTTGTAGCCTAGAGACTCTTTAATTATTGTACCAAAGTCTGTCTCAGTGCTTGACACTTATGCTTTTACTAAATATTTTTTGAATTGCATTAAAAATTAAACTTAGAAATAATATGGGGGGCACTTTGGTTTAGCTACAATCAAATAAGTACGCATTGCAAATTAGTGACGTCCAGATTAATGAGGCCTAGGCAGAGTTCAGGTGGTGGCGCTAGCAGATGCTATTATGATCTATTATTACAGCTAATAATAATCATAATTACAGTAATTACAGTCTGAACTATGTGTCTTGGTTACATAATTTTCTTTGACTCAACACAGTGCACTAAACTGGACAAATATATGGTATTATCTGCTGCTTGTATTTGCGGTTATTTTAGACAAATGGAACAGTTGAGGGAAAACTAAAAGTGTTTCATCCAACTCTGTTTTTTGGTGAACTGAAGTGAAATAAAAGAAATAAAGAAGTCCCTTTAGTAATTGTTGAACCATCTCTTAGAATCATGCTAGCTAGAGGAAGACGTATTTCCATTTATTTAGCACCTATTATGTGCTAAAGGATGTATCTCATTCAATTTTCTAAGAGTTCAGGAGGGCTAGCAATTATTATTATTAATGTGTAAAATGAGAAATCTATGACTTAAAAGTAAACAGATTGTAAGTCCAGCTGGGAGAGGGACGACAACAGGTGAGGATGTGTGACAGGAGAGTACTGCAGTGCTATGGACCAGGGAGACTGTCCTCGTGCCCCTCTGAGAGGGAAACAAGGTAACATGGTGGAAACATGTCTTTGGGCCCTGAGTGATGGAACTGTGTTTACTAGTGGGCAGGGTCACCACGAGTCTATGTGTTGGCTGCTCTTTCTTTTGCTTCTCTTGGCTCCACAAATGCAAGACTTGGACATTTAATGTTTAGTTACCATTTTCTGTTACTTTTTACTCACACACTACAAGATGTTCTTTTCTTTGTGTGATTGCCAGTGGCGGGAAAATCAGACTTAAGGAGAGGAAGAGATCTTACTTTTAACTTTAGGTTAAGTATTATGCTCTTGTTCAAATTACAAAGGAGTTCTTCATTGAGTATTATTGTCTACAGTCTAATAATTATGTTGCTGCCCAACTTCTCATTTTCTACACACACACACACACACACACACACGCACACACACACACACTTTAGCATTATTTTAGACAGATGTTTCTTGTTCAAAACTAAATCAACATTCTCTTGGATCCTCTAGCATAATGGCATCTAAAAGCACAGTAAACTTCACCTTACTCTAACATAGTCAATCTTCTCAAAGATTCTGGCCAGAAGCACCACACTCCAGTGAGGCTGGCTACCTACTCTCCTCTTTCAGTAATAATAGTAACTTATTTGTTTCTCATGCACACTCATGCCTAGGCATGATGGCATTACTTTAGAAATGGGTTAGACGACATTCTTTTGATTGCAAGAGACAGAAGCCCAACTTGTGTTAACTTAGGCAAAATGGAGGATTTATTAGAAGGATTGTGCAGAATCAAACAGAAATATGGACACAAACCACATGAAAGAAATAGATAAATCAAAGTTTCAGAGTTAACAAAACTCAGGGATCTTACTCCCACTAGGACTCTCTCTCTCTCTCTCTCTCTCTCTCCATATATATAGATATAGATAAAGATAGATATAGATATAGATATATCTTGCTTTTTTGCATATTTTCTTTATTCTTTCTCGTTGCAGAACAGCTACCTCTATATTGTTAAAAAAACATAGAGGCTGACAGCTGTCTAGTATCATGTCTTATAACTACGATCTCGAGAAGAGGGAAAATTCTCCTTCTTAATGCAATTCAATGTAAATTCCCTAGAAAGGGCTATTTTTAGCAAAGCTTGGGTTGGATGACCACCCTGTGCCAATCAACATGACCAATGGTTAAAGTATGGGATAAAACTTTTAAGAGTATGAAAGTCTCTGTACAAACATACAGTTTGAATGGGATAAGGAACAAATCCTACAAGAAAAAGAGGGTTTCTATATGGATAAAGCAATAGGTATTCCAAGAAGGGTTGGGTGATTTGTCCCCAAGATATATAGTCAGTAAATGGTAGGTAAGAAGCTCAAATCTAAGACGTTTTCTTTCAAAGCAAATGCATTCTCTTCTACTTCATGTTAATTATTCCCATCAAAAAACCACTTCACCTTTTCACTAGGTTAATCTTTCTAACTGTCCTTCACACAGTAGCCTCATCTTCACACCCATGCCATCATTCACTCTGGTCTCTCACACCTCTAACCTCTTCTCTACTTATCTACCCTTCTTGGTCCGTGGGTCTCCAAATTCTCCAGATGCCATCTGTGCAGACTAAATCCATGAGGGGTCTCCCTTTCCTCCAACATTTTATAGCATGCACATTTTACACCTATCATTTTGTTGCTCTGTTTTGTGTGTTTGTGGGTGCATTTTTTTTTCTTTTTCTTTATTTAGGCTGACTATAAGCTTTTTGAAGTCAGGGACTATATCTGAAATGCCCATATCCAATCTAGAATTTTGGTACAAGACTGACCTCATAAGATTTGTACAGTAGCAACATTCAATTTCACAAATATTCATAGAACATGTATTATGAACAAGTTCCTGTTCTAAGCACCAGATTAATGGCTTGTTTTTTTTGTTTGTTTGTTTGTTTCTTTGTTTGTTTTTACATGGCATATATCAATAGCTTATAGAAAACTGGGAGGTCAATTATAATCTACTCCTCTCTTGTTCTCCCCCAATTCTGATCCTACCCCTGACATGCATATGACAGTCTAGTCACACCAGATTGCTTATTAGTTCATGAACATGCAGTGCTTCTTGAAGCTTTCAAACAATGAATATGCAATTCTCTCTGGAATGTTTTTCATATCATTTTAAAGTTAACATGAACATTTCCACAATCAGATTAGGGACGTTTCCCCTAATCAGCATCACTGATCAGCATCACTGATCACCACCTTGGTGCTCACAGTAGGCTCCCATCACACTATGTGTGCGTGTGAGTGTGTGTGTGAGTGTGTGTGTGTGTATGTGTGAGTGTGTGTGTCTCCCATGCCACCCTTTTATTATTACTGTTTGAAAAAGAGTGGCCGTAGAAACAAGGGTTCATTTCCCTGGCATGTGTGAAAAATTGGTCAGGGAAATAGCAGCCAGCTGCAGATCCGCCCAGAATGCTCTCAGCTACCATCTCGTAATTGAAAAGTGTCACTCTGCAGGGAAATGGCCACTCAAGGCAGTGGCTGTAGCAGACTGGTGTTTGTCAAACTACATCTTGCTGTTTTTTAGACTAGTTCCTGCTGAACTTTTCCCCTTCCTTCTGATAGCTTCTCTGCTGCTTACCAGCACCATGGGGAATTGGTATGGCTACTTTGTTACTGAAATACGTTGGCTGGGCTTTCTTTCTTCTTGCCTTCTTTTTCTTGGGAGGAGGAAAAAATGATTATGGAGTAGAAACAAAAAAAAATAATTGATCCAGTCAAAATATTCCCGAGATGGCGATAATTTGTTTTTAAGCACAGAGCGGCAGGTAGTTTATTTCTAATAACAACCTTTAACATAGATTTTTTTTTCTAAGTTGCTTTTTGTTTATTGTCCTGGTAATAGAGGTTATTATAATCATCTGGCTGAAATGTATGAGGGAGGCTGGGACCATTAAGCCAATAGGAAGCCAAGAGCTTTGTGACTTTAGCTCTTCAAAGCACAAGCATGCTATATACATCTGTCCACATGCTCTTCAGTCAAGAAAGGCTATTGTCTGCTTTTCTTGGAATCAACTTTGACTTTTCCTTTCTCACGTCTTACCCTAAAACATAATATGGGTCTCTTGGTTGCTCCTAATAAAAGCTAGCGGACTCGTGTTCAAGCTCTGCTCCCTAATTTTCTAGTGAGATAACCCTAAGTTTCTTTTTTTTTTAATGTCTCTCAGCCTTTCTCTTTTCTCATTTAGAAAATGATACATATATAACAGGGAAATCAACAATATGTATTTCAGAGGGTTGCTCAAAGTATCAGGTGAAATAGTAAATGTTAATATGTTTAGTAAGACCAAGTATTAAATTAAGTGTTTTCAGATGCTTTTGTTCCTTATTGCTCAGTGTTTGCTATAATTATGGATGCTGCTTACAAGTTATATGTCTGATCAGGGCCAGAGAGAGAACTACCAGGCAAATACTCATTCTAATCTTAGTCCCCACACTTCGGCTACCGTTTCTCATTGTTCATCCAAAATAGATATCTGGTTATAGCCAAATTTGTGTCCTTAAAGAAAACTGAAAATCTCATGAATTCCTCTATCCTTAATATTTGTTCATATCATTGGTGCCTCCTGCTATACCCTCTTCATATTCTTTTTACCTAAATTATACCAACCCTTGCATACCCAGGTAAACTCCATCCATGTCAGTTATCTTTTGTTTTCTCTCATAGTTTCTCCTGATCGTTCTACTCTCAAAGTCCCAACTTAATCCTTTCTTAATTATCTGTAATATAAACAGGTGGACTTAGTCCTTGTTCTTTCGTATTGTTACTTATTATTGCATATGTCAAAGCCTTATATTTTAACCAAACAGAACTTTGTGGGCTGAATCAGTATTAATCTTTCGATTTTTTGCGTATTATAGAAGCCAAATGATGATGATGATGATGATGTTAATGATGATGGTGGCAGTGGCGGTGATGACTATGATGATGTTGTTGCTGATGGTGATTACGATGATGATCCTAAAACCTGCCGGCTTTAGGTCCTGAGTGATAATGGATCAGTGGTAATGGACCAGAAGTCCACATAATATTCATAGAAAGGATAGATAACAGATTGTCCAGTTAATGGAGAAAGAGAAAGTACTGAGAAGCCAGACAATGAATTTAAGGTGAGAATCTGTGTAACCCAACAGGCTCCGGAGTAAAGTATACTTAGGCTATTTGCAACATAGACTGGCAGAAAAGAGAATTCAGTAGGGACCAGATAAAAGAGTGGCTGGGAGTATAAACCTGATGATTGAAGCAGGTCTCTACAGCAAATCTGGAACGAGAAGTTATGTGATTAGATGGCATCTCTTAGCTTCAAGGTGATAAGCACGGATTTGGGCAGTAAACAGGACTGAGTTGGGTCCTAGTTTTACCTCTTACCAACCATGTGACCTTGGTTACTTAATGCCTTTCAGTGTAGGCCTCTTCCGTTTAATGGGGTAATATGTCTCAGAACTGTCGTACAGATTAAAAGAATTAATGTTTGTAAAGTGCTTCTTACAGTTCTTGGCACATACTAAAGTTTCAATTATGGTGGACAAATATAATAAGGATAATTCAGTGGATGAGTTGGCATAATGAAATCCTGCAGCTTGTGCTCATAGAGAGACAGGCAGCAGAACCTCATTTAAAGAGAGATATAATGGTTTATAGCAGGATGTTGAGGAATTCGGAACACAGGCTCTAATTTTTGACCAATGGCTAACAGGATGTGAGGACCAAAATCGAATGGGCTGCGATGGAGAGCAGGAATTTAGATCCATCTTTGGGTGGGAGATCCAGGCAAGGAGAGACTGAGGCAGCATCCCAGGCACACAAATGGGATCAAGACAGCAGGGAAAATCAGGAAAAAATTGCTGTGCACACAGATTTTGGGAGTGTGCCCTAAGCACCAGATACCAGGTGGATATTTAAAGCAGCAGGGTTCATTCCATACCACACACTCTGATGGGCCTGAGGCTAGTGTGCCATCTGCCTTTGTCAGGATAGCTCAGGAACTAGATGAAGCCAGGTTTACAAATGAAAGGTAGCCATGGCTCCAATTGCAATGCCACAACAAAGATGGGGGTGTCCAGCCCAAAGAGGAGAATTATATAGATGCATAGTCTAGTCAAAGTACCAGGCCAATTCTGACTCCTGAGGTTTGAAGCCAGATCTGAGGGTCCTTGAAGAAGTGAAAAAGAAATACATAGATATAGGAGCAATTTGAATATAGCATGGAGCAGGCATATAAGGAAATGCATTTCAAACCCACTGAGTTGGTCTTAGGATCTTATATTGAATCCTGACAATTATTAGCTGTGTAATCCTGAAAAAGCAGTGTTAGCCTTCTAGACCCACTTTGTCTTTCCCTATAATATTAACAATGTAAAATGTCATTTATTAAGCAGTAACCAGGTACTAAGCTTGCATTGCTAAAGACCTTATATGCATTGTCTTATTTCAGCTAGTTAGCAACTGATGAGAGACAAAACCTTATTTTCTCAATCCTTAGATGAGGCCAGTGAAAGCTAAAGAAGGATTTTATCTAAAGAAAGGATCACAGGGTCCAGAAAGGCAGGAGCCTGGATTTCAATCTGGCTCTGTTGGACTCCCGATCCTGAGATCTTAATTACTACACTACAGCAGAATTCAACTTTGCATGATTGGTTTTTTTTTTTTTTTTTTTTGCATGAGCATTGCTAGTGACACCTAGTAAGTGTTTAGAGTGTTTTTCTTAAGTGAGCTTAAAAAGATAGCATATTTAAGTAGAGAACCAAGATTAGCATCTCAGACTCCAGTACTTGTTGTCAGTTCTATATGTGAATCTAGTGATGATGTAAGTGTTTTCTATAGATTTTAGTGACTCTTTTTCTATCCTAGGATTTCTCAATAGCAGCACTATTGACACATTAATTCCTTATTGTGAGGGCCTGTCCCGTGCATTGTAGGTTATTTAGTAGCATCCCTGGCCTTTACTCTCTAGGTAACCGTAGCACCCACCCTTACCTCAGTTGAGATGATAAAAATGTCTCCCAACATTCCAAGTGTCCTCCAGGGGTGACACTTCCCTAGGTTGGCAATAACTCTTCCTAATTTATAACTTTCTTTGTTATCAGCATGGAAGGCAGGCCAAGTAGGCTTGTCTTGAGAGAGAATTCAAGCATTGCAGAGGCGGGTGGTTTGTTATCACGGTGCAAAGAGAGTGACAGATCCTTTCTGTTTATTCAACATAAAACCCTAAAATCACACAAAGTTGCATTCTACTGCCAAGTGTGGTCTGTGATGCTTTAACACTAACATGGCAGGTAATAGCACGAAACCTGGTCAGTCCAATGTGAATTCAAATCCCAGCTCCACCATTTGCTAACTCTGAACTTGGCCAAGTTTCCCAGCCTCTCAGAACCTCATTCTCCTCATCTGTAAAATAAGGATAATAACAGAATTTATCTCAAGAAGTAATCTGTGAAACGGAGTTTATGGTGAGATTGATCTCATAAAGATGTAGTAATTTAACCTTTGTAAAGTACAGTGGCAAAAAAAAAATATTCAGAATAAACGTAAACTGTTACTTTTTGTAATGCCTGGCCTTTTTCTATAATCTGTTGCATTTTCTTCTCACCAGCTGGGCTGCTAATGTGATTAGACAGTAAGCTCTTTTGAACAGAGGCCATATCTAAGCTGTTTACTGCTGAGTCCCTAATTCTTAGGGCTGCTCCTAGAACATAATAGGTGCTCAGTAAATATTTGATGTATGAATAAATGAATTTACAACAAAGTAATATTCTAAGAAGAATCAAATGCTGTCAGTATCAATAAGCCTTCATTATTTCAAAAGCCCTGGTTGTAATGCCAACAATTGTCAGTGAGTGGAATGGGAGGAAAGATAATATACATTTCAAGAAGTAAGGAAAGATGGAATCCGTATAGAGGTTATCTTTCAAAACTGGTTAAAAGTTGATTTGAATTTGAAAGTTGAGTTAGGTGGCCTTCCCTTACCTGAACACAATGCAGATCTGTACTGAAACATACATCTCCAGGAGCAGAGGAATAATGAGCTGCCTACTGAAATGTCACTCCCATGCAGGAGAACAAAGGCGGTCCCATGAGGAATACCTTTCTTTCCTGTGTTGGTTAGACTCAGTTGTATCAACTAGGAGAGGAGAACTGTTATTAAAAAGTGACGTGGGGCATAGACAGAAAAGGGATGATTCCACCTATGGAGATCTGACCAGGCTTTGTAGGAAAGGTGGCATCTGACCTGAGCTTTTCCCCAGGTTTGAGGGAGGGATCCATACAGTTTGGACTAGGGAAATAGCCTAGTAACTAAATTCACATATTTATAACAAACAAAGATTATAAATCACACTTCTGCCACCCACTTCCTGGGTACATGATGTTATCCTTATTTTACTTTATTTTTAACTTCTTTTTAAGCTCCAGTTTTCTTATCTAACAGATGGGTAAAATAATACCATACCCTTCACAAGATCACTGTAAACATTACATAAGATAAATGCATAAAATCATTTGGCATGGTTCCTGGCACACGATAAGTATGAAATGCAAGCAGCTGCTATTATCGATGTTATTATTATTGTACTTGAGTTTGCATTCCAGGGGATAAAGCAGCATAAACTTGGGGTGTAAAGAGGGTATAAAACGCAGACATTAGAAGCCAGTTCTGTTTTTGAGAAACTGTAGAGGGAGGTTTAGGTGGAAACGCAGGTAGGAATCAAACTGATGAAGACCTGGAATGTCTTTCTGAAGACTTGGGGCTTTAATGGTAAGGGTAAGAAAATAGAGATATTTTTGGTTTCCTATCAATCAGAAGACTTATTTAGGCATGAAGTGGCCTTTCAATGCCTGTAAATCAATTCATATAGGTGACCTGGCCCAAATTCTCTGTCTGAGAAGGAAACGTTGCTTGTGGCAGGATTTATTCCCTTGCCAATCTTCTCCATTTTCCTGCCAAAATGAGGGCCTCTTTTATCGTGTGATAGAGAGAGAATGCCACATGTAATTAGAGAGAACGAGCAGAGAGGAAGAGAAAAGGCGGTGAGCATGCCACCGTGCTGGCGGAAGTCTCCCAGGAACAGAAGGTGATGCGTTGTGACAGATGCCTCTGTTATGTTGTTTGTTAAACACTGCGTGGCTGCATTTCACAACATTTCTGACTCTGCCCCTGCATTCCCTGGGTATTTTGGCAGCAGAGAATGGAAACTATCGGGCCTGGGGACGGGGAGTGGGGGGAGGGGTGTGGAGGGCAAGGAGGGGCCAGAAATATTGGCACCGTGAGATTTGTGTTCAAAGTCACCTTCAGCCGGATAAACCACCCTCACACAATCACGACTTGTATTGGGGTGTGAGAGTCATTACATAAGAGGCATATTCATTATATCCAATTAAATTTAAATCAAACGAGTATTTGAATACCAGCAGTGTGCCTAACTAAGTTAGGCTCTGGGGATAGAAATAAGAGAAAACACTGTCCTTACTCTCAAGGGATTCACATGCTGGTGGAAACGGTTAGGTAAACACATAGCAGATATACACACATGCACACACATACACATATTCAACAGAGAAATTAAGGTGCAATGTATTTTAAAACAGCCAGAATTTATTCAAGTTTTTAGAAAAGGAGGGAAGGAGGAATCACTGAGAGGAGCAAGTGTAATTCCAGGTGAACAATGAAGGGAGCACGAAATTTTGCTAGGTAAGGATGCGTGAAGTACAAGGTACAGGGAATTGCATAGACAAGGAAACAGAGATAAATGCTTGGAGACCAGTGAAAGATTCTACTGCTCTGGAGCAAAGGGTTGTGCAGAAGAGAAGAACATGAAGAGGGCAGAATG
>RJWJ010028431.1:0-21430 GCA_004363605.1 Indri indri | reverse complement strand
GGGGAGATAAAGCAGGCCGGCGCGACCCTGTTTACAAGGATGGCAGAGGAGCTCCTGCAGGCTCCGATGCCACCAGCAGTTTCACTGTCTCATGAAGCCTGTGCAAGACGGTCGGTCCCTCACAGCTCATGGCCCAGGCACATTTGCCAGCTTTGCAAACTTTTCTACAATGCAACCACTTCCAGGGTGGGAGCTCAGGGCCACCGGACAGCTCTGTGGGGCAGTTTTGTTGCAGGCATGAAGTGAGCATGCAAAAAGCACAGCCAACCTACAAGGGATAGGAGACGTTTCCAGAAACATCTATATGAAGTCAAAAATCCATCTGAAAGAAAATTAACTTTTGCAGTGTGATATAAAAAAGGAGTTTCAAAATTGTGTGCTTATCTCCCAAGGGGGATATGCGATGATACATTGATGCACAGGGACAATATGTTACAATTATTTATCTTTATTTCTGTTTTAAAAAAGAAACCAGGAAATGAAGCTCTTCTAATTTCCAATACACAGATTTACACAAGCACTGTCACTGTACCCTTATGTCAGGGGGCACATGTCTTCTGCGAAACGTGGGTCCACGGCATGGGGACGGAGGGGCGGACTGAAGAGGGGCCCTCCCTCATCTGTTTACTCTCAGCTGACTATGATACATCACACCTTACATGGGACCAGTAAAATTAATGCAATCACCACACAATCTATTTCAGCCTAAGCCAGCCTCTACAAAATATACCCGTGGCTTAAACGGATTCTTGCAAAGATAGCAAGGATTGAAGACCGTACCCTTACCGTAGACACAAAACAGCAATAGCCAATTTGTCTGTTCTCCCATTGCTATTTGATCTCTCTGTCAGCCAGTTTATGAAAGAAAAAGAAAGAGAAAAAGAAGAGGGCTAATCAGATTTGGCAAAAAGTCCAAAGCTTCTTCATGTTTGAAATACGAATGTACATCCACTATTGTCGATGACAAACCTCACGCCAAGTACCTTGAAGTATGAGCTAATGATGGTTTGAAGACTTCAGGATTAGAAAGACACGAAAAAATTGTTTATTTCTTATTTATCTCAACCTTTTGTCATTTCTATTTCCTGATTTTTTTCATAATGTAAATAAAGATGCATATATTGGAGGTACCTGGTAAGACACTTTTTAAAAATTTATTCAGGATATTATGGAGGTACAAACATTTTGGTTACATGTAATGCTGTTTGCCCCGCCCTAGCCAGGGCTCCAAGCTTGTCCCTCTCCCATACAGTGCGTTCTGCTTCCATTACTTGTGGGTTTACCTCCCACCCAGACCCCCCACCCCGCGACTGGCACCCAGTGAGCTATTGCGTATGGAATCAAAAGTAGTTTGGAAACTCTCATTGAAGAAGAGAAAGGTAGCAGCCAACATCTGTGTACCCTACAACCACCTGCCTACGAATTTACAGCCCCTCAATCTCCAGCCCCTGTGTATTTATCACTCACCATGCAGACCCCGACAAAGAAAGTCAAATTGAATAAGGAATGTTATTGGGATTAATTTCATTTGTTAGCTGTTGTATTTGTTGAAATTCATTCCCTATCATCCCAGGTACTCTAAAGACTATTAGAAAACTTTTCAAGAGCAAGTGTAAGTTTGGGTCATGTTTTCCTGGTGGTGGTGATAACACCATCTCTACCACAACCAACAGTCATGGTGCCTCCTGAGTGGGAGTCTCTCTCCTTCTAAGAGCTTTGTGGATATTAACTCGTGTGTTCCTCACAACAACCCTATGAGGCGTGGCGGTGGACAGACTTTCGAGGCGGTCCCATAATCCCAACTCTCAGTATCCATACCTTTGTGTAACTTCACACTCCCGCTCCAAGTGTGAGCAGAACCTGGGACTTGCTTTTAATCAGTAGAATACATCAAAGGTGACATAATGACATATGTACTATTATGTGATTACGTTACACAAGACTGTGGTGTTTGACTTGCCGGAGTTCTCCTCTCCCTGGCCAGTTTTGAGAAAATAAGCAGCCACATTGGGGACCCACATAGCAAGAAACGAAGGGTGGCCTTCAGCCAACAGCCAACAAGAACATGAGGCCCCCAGTCCTACAAACCTCCTGAGAATACATTCTGCTAACAACCTGAGTGAGCTTGGAGGTGGAAACTTCCCCAGTTGAGTCTCAGATGAGACCTTGACTTCAGCCCTGCAGAGGACCCTGCTCAGCTGAGCCCAGACTCCTGACCCACAGAAACTGTGAGATGACGAATGTGTGTTGTTTTAAGCCTCTGTGTGTGTAGTAATATTATTACACAGAATAGATGACTAATATAGGTATGCATATTTTTACACCTACTGTACAGGAAGAAGGACAAATAAACTGTCGAGTTCTCACAGCTAATGATGGGCAGTGCTGGGACTGAAATCCAGGTGGTCTGGTTCTGGAAGCTTAGCCTTAACCACTATACTTCCCTGCCCCTGCAAATGCATCCTCCAGCTTGCCAGTCACTGCTCTTGTCTCGCTCTCTCTCCTTTGAGTGGGTCTCCTATTCTGAGGCAACTCCCCCCATTAGGGCACCAGACCCAATCCCATGCAATTCCAGTGCCAAGACCATGGCACGGCATTCGTGCGAGCACATAGGAAAGAGCAGGACCCGTGAGTCACAGGCATTCCCTCCATGGCCCTGGCGTCTGGGAAGGAGCTACGCTTCACAGCCGACCAAAGGCTCCGACTGTCTGTGACTCTGAATAAGCTCTGCCAATAACTCAAGTTTGCCCACAAATAAAGGAGGAAAATAAGTCTGTGGGTGTCACCAAGAGAGTGTTGGCACGAAAGTCAGGAGACTTGGGCTCTAACCTCAGCTCTGCCAACCAGGAGGCCGTGGGAACCCAAGGAAGTCACTTCACTCTTCGAGGCCTTTGCCTTCTCGTCTCTGAAGGGAGGGCTTTGGATTGGGTGATTTTTAAAGGCTCCAAAAAATTTGCATAATTCTAAGGTACTGTCATGGTTCGAATGTGTTTATTTAATGCCTTCCTCTTCCCTCAACTCCGGAACTGAAAGGGCCTTCATTTCAGCTGCCTGATTTTGAAACCCAGGTGACACATTTCTAATGGAGAGTGAGCTAGGGAAAAAAATAAATAAAAGAAGAAGAAGAAGAAGAAATCTCACGGGGTCAGAGACACAAGGAAGGATGGAATTAATAGCTGAAAAGAAGAAATTCTCACCCAAGGCTTTTGAAACCCTGAGCCTCCAGCCTGGGCATTTTCTGCCCATCGTCCACACTCAGCTGCCAGGGCTCCTCCGTCCCCACTTTCCCTTGTAGGTTGAGCCCCAGCCTGCATGACAGTCTCATTTTTCACTGAATGCTTGCAGTGAATGCTAAACTGTAATCTCGTTTTGCATGCTTCGGCTCCAAATTCATAACTGGAGGAGCCGCCCCTGTTGTCTGCTAGCGACCGCGGTCTGCCGCTCTGCCCAGCAGAGCCAAGCAGTCCTGCAATCCCGCGGCTTTTTCCCGGCTTCACACTTTGTCAAAATGCATCACGGGTGACACAAAGAAATGGCCACTGGAAACTCCCCGTTTTCCAATCCTTTTACTATCTAATTGTTCTTCTTCTTCAAGGCTTGGCCGTCCTCAAAATAGGCCAGGGTCCCTGCCCGGGTTGTTTTCATTTTAAAGCACAGTGCACTACAAAAGAGAGGCCCTTCCCACAGCTCTGCGCTTGTCTCTGAGAGGCTGCCCCCGACCCCCAACCCCGTTACTCCAAGCGGCCAATCTCTTCCTGCAACCCTTAAAGCTTGATCCAACGGAGGGATCCTGTAAAAAGTAAAGCAGATCCCTGCTTTGAGAATCTTCTGCTGGCTGCTGTTCCCATCGCACTCGAATGACATCGGCTCCTTGCCGTGACCACGGGCCCTGCCCACCTCACCCACTTTCCCCAGCAGATCTGGAGGGTCAGGGCCCTCCCGCTACACTGGTCTTCAAGTCCTTTTCAAGCACCCTAAGGGGCCTTTGCACGTATTGTTCCCTTTGCTGCAAATGTGCTCTCCCCAGATCTCTCCATGGCTACCTCCTGCTCATTATTAGTCCCAGATCTGGGGAATTGTGCCCAGTGACGTTGTCCTTGATGGAATAAATGGCGCTGATGCCCCACTCACATCCGTACATGTCCCAACTCCAGACGTCAACATCTGTGACTCACCCGAGGCTTTCTCTGACCACTGGAGCACACTCTGCCCAGATTCAGGTCAAGCTGAACGTGTCAGTGAACCTGCAGCCGCAGGAGTGGCTGTCAATCCGCCCACAGCATGCTTGCCCTGCAGCTGGGGCAACTCCGAGGCTTGCATTCCCTGCTGGTCCTGAGTGAAGGTGGCGTTGTCTGTGCGGTAACTCATGTGGCAGCACAGTTCCCCCCCTCCCTGTCTCACGTCCCCACTCCTCTGCTGGTATTTTCTGGCGTGATCTCCCCAATGAACTGCTTGCACTCACACCCTTGCCTCGGAGCCTGGTCCCGGCATCCCTCTGAGTTAGTCTGCACTGCTAATCACTCTCTCTGATGCCCTTTTCCCGGCTCTTAATAATCTCTAAAGATTTTTTACCTGTTTATTTGCTTACTCTTCTTTTATTGACTGTCTCCTCTACCTGGGGAGCGTCAGCTCCGTGAGAGGAGAGAGTTCTTCATCTGTCCCCTGCATCCAAACTGTGCCTGGCACACAAAAATGTTTGCTGAGAATGCATGAGCTCCTCACTTACAGCCTACTGTGATTTTAAATCACTCTTTTGTTTCTCAGTGGAATCTCCAACATACAGCTCAAGGAATCCCACAAAGCTTCCCCATACCTCTGGCAGCCCCTGCTAAAGGAATCTCAAGCCCCTGCAGAGGAGGAAGAAAGGAAAGTTGTTTCCAGTGCCTGGGGTATCACACTCCAGTCACAGAGGTACCCAGGTCCACCAGCCCTGGTCACCCAATCCTGCAGCTGAGACCTGAACAGAAGGGGCATTCAGACCATATCATAAGAATGGGGCAGGACTTTGAATTCTTGGGTCAATGTAAATATTGGAACTCTGGACTCTTACCCCAAGGTTAGCTTATTTATTTCTGCCAGATAAAAAAGCACGTTTGTCCCAAGTGGCTGTCCTTTGCCCAGAAGAACTCCCCCTAACTAGGTCTAAGGTCTCACTCCTCAATCCAGGACTGAGAGTGTTGATGAGGTGACTATAGCAGGCATTTGAAGGATACCAAGGCTTCCCAGTTAGTTGTCTGTTCTTAATGCAGGGATCACACCTCGTGTCCCTGTGCATGTATGTGTATGTGTGTGTGTGTGTGTGTGTGTGTCTGTGCACATTGCCCATGGGTGTGGAGTGTGGGTCCGTGGTGCTGTGTGCCACCCACACCCACCCTCCCCTACACCTGGTCCATCTCACCTCCCCAGATCCAGAGCACCAAACACTATGTCCATTTATTCTTCATTATGTCCACAGTGTTTACCATACTTACTGTACACAGCAGGCACTCAATAAATACACAACAAAGGAAATGCATACAGGTTTGCATGAATATCACTTCTCCCAGACAAGGAGCCGCTAAAACTCTTTGGAAGATTCTTGAGGGTCATTGGAAAGAGCAGAGTCTTCAGGAGTCTTCTATGAAGAAAGGCACAGTGGCAACGACTAAGAAAAAGCGACAGTATCAAAGGTCAGGGAACGAACGGCATTTAGAGAGAAACGCGGGGCTGCTCCTGGGTGATTTTTGCACAGACAACCATGGCTTAGTGATAAACAGATGGGCGAATTTCAAGAAAATACCCAAACCAGCCGGAGCTGTGTTCTCTGCCAAAGACGTCTCACCCAAGGGGCACACCCAGGCTCCTCTCTCCACTCCACGGGGAGCCGGGACTCGGGGATGGCTCAGAAGTGGCGCTCAGCCAAAGACACTGGAAGCCGCGGAAACCGCCCCAAGAACTGAGGGAGATGATATATGCGGAGGCGCTTTGTAAACGGTAAATCTCTTTACCTACACTGTGTGCTTTTATGATGATAATAAATATTGCTGCTAAGTGTGTTCAGTGGATAATTAGTCTCAGATGATGCCCCATTGGGAAAAAGAAAAAAAAAAAAACTGTGTGGTCAGAAAACCAGAGTGAAATCCTTTTAAAACATAAGTCAGATTCTGCTACTCCCCTGCTCAAAACCCCCCAGGGGCTGTCATCTCATGCAAAGTCGAACGTGAACTCCTTACCATGGCCTGCAAGGCCAACATGACCAGTCTGGCCACCTCCTCAGCCCTGACCTGCCACTCTTGCCACCCCCCATTGCCCCTGCATGGCCTTCCTGATGCGCCGGGCCACGCCCGTCTTGCCGTGTGAGATCCACATGGGTTGCAAAAAAAAAAAAAAATTCTCTACGTCATCAGTCATCAGGGAAACGCAGGTCAAAACCGCACTGAGATGTCACCTCACACCCATCAGGGTGGTGCTTAGCAAGGCAAACAGAAAATCACAAGTGTTGGTGAGGATGTGGAGCGATCGGGACCCTCGTGCCCTGCTGGTGGGAATGTGAAATGGTGGCTGCTGCGGAAAACGGTACGGCCGTTCCTCAAAGAACTACGAATAGAATTAGCATCTAATCTGGAAATGTCACTTCTGGGTTATACCCAAAAGGACAGAAAGCAGACACTCGAACAGATACGCACACATCCACGTTGACAGCAGCACTTTTCATAACAGCAAAAGGTGCAGGCAGCCCAGCTGTCCATGGACGGATGAGCGGATGAAATAACGGGGTGTAGCCACGCATGGGACGTTTGCCGGCTTCAAAAAGGAAAGAAATTATGGCACATGCCACAACATAGATGAATCCTTGAGGACATTACACTAGTAAAATGAGCCAGTCAGAAAAGAAACAAATGCTGTGTGATTCCACCTCTGTAAGAGAGCTAGAGCAGTGGATTCGGAGCGACGGAAGGTAGAGCGGAGGCTGCCAGGGGCTAGAAGGAAGGGCGCAGGGGCTTCGTGTTTACGGGGCACAGAGATTCAGTTTTGCAAGACGAAGAGTTCTGGAGACGGGTGGTGGTGACGGTTGCACAACAATATGCGTGTACTTAATAGTACTGAACTGTACACTTAAAATGGTCAAAATGTAAATTTTGTGTTACATCTATTTACCAAAATTAAAGAAAAAAAAAAAGACTGGAAGGGAACCCAGGATCAAGCCCAGCTTCTGCTTCGGGCAGCAGAAGGGCGCAGCGCCCTTGCTGGGCCTGAGCCGCAGCGACGGCCGCCAGCCTGCCCCGCCCGGCCCGGTTACAACGACCCTCCCTCGGGCTGTCCGGGTGTGTGACTGAATGAAGCCACTGACAGATTGTTTGCTGGTGTTTAGACAGAGCTAATACCGCCAGCAATAACGAGAGGGGCCTGGCGGGAAGTGTCCGATTATGAATCACTGAAGTCAAAGTGCTCTTCAGGCTGTGGCCAGAAACACCTCCCTCCGGACCGAAAGGCAGGAACCGCCGATGAGAGCAGCGACGTGGACGGGCCTCGGAAGCACTCGCCGCGTGGAAGACGTCAGGCCCCCGAGTGCTTACGCAGGGATCCCATTCATGGGAAGCTCCGGAACACGAAAAACTGGCGTGCGGCGGGAGAAGCGAGAACTCTGGTCGCTGGGAATGAGGGGATGGAGCGTGGGGTGCGGCCGGCAGGAAGGGCCACGAGAAAGGTTCAGAGGTGGTGGGAATGTTTTCTATCCTGACAAGGGTTTGGGCCACAGGGTTGTATTTTTAAAACCCGTCAAACTGTACGCTAGATCTATTCACTTCGCTGTACATAAATTTGACCTCTAAAATCGAACTATAAACAAATCTTGAGCTCTAGTTAATGCCTCGTATGCCTGCTGAAGTAGTAGGCGAGAAATGCACCGATGTCTGCAACGTACTTCGCAACGAGTCTGAAAATAAAGTGCCCTGATGCCTATGGAGAGATTCGTGATGAGACAAACAGAGCAAAACACTGGGGAGTGCAGGATCTGGGGATCGGTATATGGGGGTTAACAACCCTTTCAACTTTTCTGTATGTTTAAACACATCCCTATAACATGTTGAGAAGAATAAAATTGTAGCTTAAAAAATTTAAACTACCCAGTCCTTACAATAGCCCAATGTGTTCTATAGATCAATGTGTTCTATATATTGCGCTTCTGTGTGAGATTTTTGTTTGAAAAACTGTTTCCACTATCTGAAAAAGTCATTGCTTCTCAGCGCCACCTCATCAGCATTTGGCACTGGCAGTGTTTGCTGTGCTAGACTGTCCCTCACGCTGCCGCACCTTGGGCATCGTGGGTCTTCAGGCGCCAAAAGTCTATAGCACCTCCCCCATCTTTGGGTCAATTTTAAATGCCCCCCCCCCCACATTTCCAGCTTGACCCCCCCAGACCCTTGACCTTCCCATAGTCACTTTGGAGTCAGCACCAAATCTAACAAACCCAGGTCTGCAGACCTGCATTTAAGAGGAGAGCGTTCTCCCACAATAGTACATTGCCTACAACTGTTCTCGAGTGTTACAAATGTTAAGAACACTCAGACGTTCTTGGATGGCAAAAACCATCCAACTGCAATTCCTTTTACAAGAAACAGTCGTGACAGGGGACTTCCCATCTTGCCAGGCCTGAGACGGTGATTGCTCCTGGTATGTGAACAGCTTCTGGATATTTCTTGGATACGCATACATCTTAAGTTCAGGAAGAGGAAGGCTACAGCAATCGTGCTGACATTTGTAACGTTGGTCTATATGACAATTCTACCTACCATTGTAAATGAATAAGTTGGCATTCTGGTATCAAAAAAAATAGAAATTAAAAAGATCCAAGTGCTCAAAATCCACGATGAAAGCCAAAGAGAGTGCCAACGGTTAAGGGATCGCGCTGGCTTACACCTGTGTCTCACGCCCTCTACTGGGACAGTCCCCGAGAGAGGGCAGGGGTCAGGTGGCACCCCCACTTTCCTCAGACAAACTGCGGTCACACTGTTTTCTTATAAGAATGTGCAAATGGAAAATGAGTGGAAAGCAAGCTGGAACAGATGTCTAATATCATTAAAGCTGGTTCCAAAAGAATCCAGAGCTCAGTTTGGTATATTAATGCTCTATTTATCTTTGAGCACAGATGGATATTTTTATTGGTATTACTTTGTTTATCTGGTTTCAAGAAAGGTTAGTCCAGGGGGCAGATGCCTCTGTTATGAGAGCACATTCCTGTGAGGAAGTCAGCAGAGGGGAGCAGCCTTCTCAGTAGAACTTTAATTAGGAAAGCCAAGGTTATAAATGTTGGCAGCAGTCGCCTGATCTAATGAGGCCAGTTGCAACAACAAACAGATAGGACATTGGCGAGCCTGCGGTTTCCCACCTCTCCTCCTCACCAGCCGAAGAGAAAAACAACACACCAGCACCTCACCGCCCAGTGGAAAATAGGTCACGCCAGCACCCCAATTCTCGTAACAGAGATGCTTTATAAACTGCCACTCATCACCTAAGATAACCAAGAGCAATAGGTCTGGTACTGACATCCTAGTCGTGAACATGTGGACCTTCCAGAAGCTTCTGACTAAAGCAATTTCCACATGGCTTATGGACTTCATGGCTTTTGTTATATGACAGCCTGGTATCCTGGGGAGAATGGCCCCACTCTGTCCACAATTGCTACCTCTAAGTTTGCCTTTTACCGAAGTTGATCTCTAATTAAGTCTCTCTTTTCGGAGAAGTTAAATAGGATTATGGATCCACATGCCCAGGAAATTCCTTCCTGGATTGAATTAGGAGATTTCATTTTCCCAGTGGTTCTCCCAAGAATAATTGCAAACATGAACTCAATGGGTGTGTTTTCTTCATCAATAGCATGACTCTTTGTTACTCATCCTTTTGTGAATTCTTCTTTGTATAATCCTCTCTATACATATGTAAGTGTTTGTGTATAAGGAAAAGAGCAAAGGTTTTGAAATCCACCCATCTGGGTTTGAGAGTCAGTTCTGCCACATGCCGTGTAACCACAAACACACACACACCTGCTCTCTGTCCAAATTTTCCTGCCTTTAAAATGAGAATCAGTGTTTCTATCCCACCCACCATTGAGAGTGTTTTCTCCAAAATCTCACTCTGCCTCTTGGGCATCACGCTCCTCCTTCCCAACTGTCATGCGGGGCTCTTCTTAGCCTCCCTTTCCCTCACTCCCCATGTCTGTCTACTCTCTCTCCAAGCCCATCATCTCTCTACCCAGAATTTCTTCTGTTTCAGTATCAGTGCCCATTACCCACACCTCCTGCTGCAGAAACCCGCCCACTGATCCGCTGCCCAACTCTCTCCTTGTATTCCTTCTATTCTGACAACACTGACCAGGCGAACCTACCTGATTCAAAAACACACTCCTCTACTTAATGAATTTAATGGCCCCAATTAGTATATTGTCTCTGTTTGACATATTTTGCTGTACACAAAATAAGGTACAGGCATCTCAGCCTGCTGGCCAAGCATCCCCCATATGGGGGTCTCACTCTCTTTCCATTCCAATTTCCCAAACCATTCCCCTCAAGCAATGCATGCGTTGGCCAGACCAAACCCCTGCCTGTATTGCTAGTAATACCCACCCTTTGTTCCCTGGGCTCCTTCTTCCCAGAATACCCTTTGATCTACCTCCTCACATGTTCAGTTCCTCCCAAGGCTCAACTCAAATGCATCCTCCACCAAGCCGTTCCTGTTTCGATGTTGCAGGCAGTCGCTCTCCTCTTCACCCATTATCTGAACCTCTCTTGTTGCACTTATGTTTACTTCCCCTGCTACTTATTTATTTAGAAATTTACTAAAGTCCTGAGGGCAAGCCCTGTGTCCGATTTGTTTTTCAGCCCCAGAGCCCCTAGCACAGAGCTGACTCTGTAAGCGCCCTTTTGTTTTCAAGATGTATCCTGGGTCTGAGCAAGTGCCCACCACTGTGAGTCTGGCATGTCTGGGCATGTCCGGCCTTCCCAATACCAATTTGCATACAAAATCAAGGAGCCCTCTGGAGAATAACCCACCCTGAGGAAGGGAAGGCGAGGCAGACAAGCTTGGCCCCGTAACAGAGCCTCAGTCATGGCGGCGGAGTTTGGAGTTTGAGTAGAGTATAATGTTTGCCTTTCAGCTTCGTCTGCCCAGCCAAGAGCTGTTTACTAAAAAGTCTAGAAGGCTCTGGAAACAAGCAGCACAATTTTTTAAATCCCTGTGAAAACACTGGGACTGGTGAGGAAGCGTTCTCCTGACAGTGCGGATTGGGACATGCTCTCGTCCCGCAGAGGTCTCCAGAGGACGCAGGGCTGTCACTCTGGTGCCTTGAGGACGCAGCTCATCAAAACCTTGATGGGAGCAGCAGAAATGAAGAAAACTAATGCAGATGCTACGTGAGACCTCACAATTTATTGGTGAACCCATGCGAGATACCTCTGGAGCCCCCCACCAGAAGTAATTTGGTGGAGAGCAGGGAGTTGCAGAGCCCACAGATGCTGCAATAGCAGGTGGAGAGGGCTGCAGAGGAAACTCAGATAACGTATTGCAGGAATGAGGAGATAAGAGAATGAAGTAATGTATACAGAAGAATTTTTCAGAGCACACGGTTCGCCAGTTCGGGTTGCTCTGATTAATTGGCTCTGCGGGCTTCTCTTGGTTATATAAACACAGTCTTACAACCTTGAGTCCGTCACTCTAGGATTAACCTGTCTCCCAGGACCTCTATCCCCTCTTACATTAAATTTTCTCTATTTTTTTTTCATTTTTTTCTCTTTGTGTGTTACATCTATTTGCATCATCTCCTCTGAGGCAACTATAAATATGTCTGCTGAGCCACGGGGACCCATGTCACCAGTCACAAGGACCTTTCGTCTGTCATTGCAAATATTGGCTATCAGATATGGGCAAAGAAGGAAAATACATGATGTTACGTCCCTGGAGTTTGGGAACTGGTAGAAATGATGGAATTGGAAGCTTAACTACTCCTCATTTCTCATGCCTGATGATTATTAATTACATTTGTGCATTGATACAATTTGCTAGTTTTCTGAACAGGCGAATTGCGCTTAGTCATCTTGGCATTTTTAAATGTAAATGAAAAATCACCCAGTGCTCCGAGCCAGAAGCGAGAAAGATAAATAACACCAGGAAGCTGGTCATTGCCCGTCTGTCATAAAATTTCATTAGTTTTGACAGGCTGTACTACATAAGCAATGAATGAATGCTAACTACACTTCCTCGTCTGTCCACTCGCATAAGTCACCGGTGCTGCGTAGCCCGAAGGAGGCGGCACCTCACAGGGCACCAAGCAGAAGGGGTGCTCGGGCACTAGCACACCGTGGTACTGGGCGACACTTGGAACAATTCCACCAAGGCCAGGAATTCAGCAGGCTGGGCTGAGGTGAGCGTAGTTTGTACAAACCACGTCACCCACACTTATCAGTGGGCCCAGAGCCTCCCTGTCCACGTGGGATGGCTTCACTCACTTATGTTCTCTTCTAGGACTCATTCAGTAAGCAAATACTCCTTGGTACTTGCATGTGCCAGGCACAGCACCGAGTGCTGAAAATGTAAGAATCCATGCAACAGATAGATCAGAGGGTTGTAAATGCCAGGGAGGAAAACACAGCAGGGAAAGGGGAGAGGACCATGGCTGGGTAAAGAACAGCGACGAGTTGTCGCCTGGACCGTGGAGCCATGCAGGCATTAGTCTTGGAAATCGAGGACAGCTTGGGAGTCCAGAGTCTCTTGTGGTGATTGACACAAATAAAGATAAAGGTGCTTTCATTGCCTCTTCCCTGCTCTTCCCTTCCTGAATAATTCAGCCTTAAAGCTATTGAGTGGGTCAGGACAAGGTCACATCTGTGCAGGAAAGGGAGGGAAACACAGTGGCTCAAAGGAGTCAGAGTTCAAGCAGGGTCACAAGGATGTCCCTGCAAAGTGGTGGCCTCACCTGGGTTGTCTGAGCCTGAGGTTGCATGTTAGGGACTTAGCAGGATGAAGAAGGCATCCGTGCATGCCTGTGGGTGGCAAGCTATGGTGACCCAGGGTCTGAGCAGGGGAGGGGACTGTCCCCATAGAAGGGCGGCCAGGCATGGGTGTCAGGCCCTGCTGGGTGGGGAGAGCACCCACTGAGGGTGGCTTGGTGTGAGGTGGGGCAGAGCCCTAGCAAGGCAAGGAGAGACCCTCCAAATGAGTGTCCTGGCCCAAGCAGGGTAACAAGGGACCCACACATGGGGCAGTCTGCTAGAGAGTGGCCAGACTGAGCGGGAGTGAAGAGAAGCCCCATGCAGAAGAGCAGCCAAGGGGAGCTCTCAGTGCTCAAGCAGGACGTCCACATGGGGGACTGGTCACATAGAAAAGGATTGATCAAATAAGTAAATAAGGAATGGGGACCTAGTTTCTCACTGTCAGAGAAGAGAGAGACACATATGGAGAAAGGAAGAAATCAAAAATAAATCCTGTGTGGTTGGAGTGCAATTGGAGAAACCTGAGTGAACATATAGTTTTCAATTATAGAGACAGATATAGAAATATTAATAAATACAGATATGTATACACATTCCCTTGCCACTCCATTGAGACAGCCTGGGAGCAAGGAAACCCAACAGAGATAGGTGCACCTTTCTTTCTCATGATGGGGCTGAGCTAGTAACATAAAATCCTAGAGATGCCAGTGGCCTCATTATCACCACAAAGGGACAGGCTGCCTAAGAATGAAGCTGACACGAAAGGAAGAAATTAAAGAGATCAAATCCCAATGACAACATTTGACCCCCTGGATTCAGCCATGCCTGAAACCCATTTTGTAAGTGAACACATTTTTTTCTTTCTTTTTTTCCTTTTTCTTCTTTCTTTCTTTCTTTCTTTCTTTCTTCCTTTCTTTCTTTTCTTTTCTTTCTTTCTTTCTTTCTTTTTTTTTTTTTTTTGGTTTAAGCCAAGGTGAATTGAGTTTTTGTCACTTGCAATGGAAAGATTTTTGGCTATTAATACCCTCAATAAATTCATGATGATTGGTATTAATCAATAACAACCTCAAATACTAGGGATGATCCCAAGTCACCCTAGTTTTTCTTAAGGCATTACATTCAGTCATTCCTTTAACAAATATGTATTGTATGTCTATAACATGCCAGGTACTGTCCTAAGTTCTTGGGATATATTGGTTAAAAAAAGGCTGAGAAAAACCTATGACCTGTGGAATTTACATTCTAGTGGAGCAAGACAGACAATAAACACAAATAATAACTAATAAATAGAAGAGTATAAATGCTGGGGTCGGTGGGGAAATAAAAAATACAGCAGGTAAAGGGGTGACAGGCATTCCAGTGTAGGAGGTGGGACTTGCAATTTTAAATGTAGTCATCAGGGTAGAACACAATGAGGTTACATCAATGCAAAGCCTTAAAAATGAGGGAGTTCAATTAAGTCCCATTTATTTATTTTTGTTGTTCCTGTATTTGCTTTTGGAGTCTTACTCATAAATTCTTTGTGTATGCCAATGGCTGGAAGAGTTTTTCCCATGTTTTCTTCTAGAATTGTTATGGTTTGAGGTCTTACATTTAAGTCTTTAATCCATCTTGAGTTAATTTTTGTATATGGTGAGAGATAGGGATCCAGTTTTATTCTTCTGTATGTGGCTATCCAATATTCCCAGCATCATTTATTAAATAGGGCATTCTTTCTCCAGTGTATGTTTTTGTCTGCTTTGTTGAAAATCAATTGGTCATAGCTATATGGTTTCATTTCTGGGTTCTCTAGTTTGTTTTGTTGGTCTATGTGTGTACCTTTATGCCAGTACCATGCTATTTTGGTTACTATAGCCTTGTAGTATAATATGAAGTCAAACAATATGGTGCCTCCAGATTTGTTCTTTTTGCTTAGGATTGCATTGTCTATTCAGGCTCTTTTTTGGTTCCACATGAAGTTTAGGATTATTTTTTCTAGATCCATGAGAAATGACATTGGAATTTTCATGGGAATTTCATTGAATCTGTAAATCACTTTAGGCAATATGGACGTTTTATTTCTGCACAGCAAAGGAAATAATCAACAGAGTAAATAAATAACCTACGGAATGGAAGAAAATATTCACAAACTATACATTTGACAAAAGGCTAATATCCAGAATCTACAATGAACTCAAACAAATCAGCCAGAAAAACACCAATAACCCCATCTAAAAGTGGGCAAAACACATGAAGAGACTCTCCTCCAAAGAAGATAGACCAATGGCGAACGAACATGAAAAAATGCTCAACATCACTAATTATCAGGGGAATGCAAATTAAAACCACAATGAAGTACCACCTTAACCCCTGTGAGAATCGCCATTATTGAAAAGTCAAAAAACAATACATGTTGGCATGGTTACAATGAAAAGGGAGCACTTACACACTGTTGGTTGGAATGTAAACTGGTATAACCAGTATGGAAAGCAGTATGGAGATTCCTCGAAGAACTAAAAGTCGACCTACCATTCAATCTAGCAATCCCATTACTGGGTAACTACCCAAAGGAAAAGAAGTATTTTTATTTAAAAAAAAAAAAAAAGACATTTGCATGAGAATGTTTATCACAGTACAATTCACAATTGCAAAGATATGGAACCAACCTAAGTGCCCATCAACTGATGAGTGGATTTAAAAAAAGTGGTATGTATACACACACACACACACACACACACACACACAAACACACCATGGACTACTACTCAGCCATAAAAAGGAATGAAATAATGTCTTTTGCTGCAACTTGGATGAAACTGGAGACCATTATCTTAAGTGAAGTATATCAGGAATGGAAAAACAGATACCACATTTTCTCACTTATAAGTGGGAGCTAAATGAAGCATATATGTGGCCATAGAGAGCAGTAGTGGACATTGGAAACTAAGAAGGGGGAAGGTGAGAAGGAGAGATAAAAATTCACCTACTGAGTACAACGTACACTATTCTGCTGATGGGTACACTGAAAGCTCTGACTTCAGCATGATACAATTCTTCCACATAACAAAAAACACTTGTACCTCATAAAGGTTTTGAAATTGATAAAAGGGGGAGAGCAAAATTCCATGAATAAGTGGAATAAATTGGAAAGTTAAGGAAAATTCCCTGGCTAAGGAACAAAATAGAACAAAAAAACCCTAGGACAATTGAATTTTCCAGGGAAGCAAGTAATGAATTGGCTAACCTTGAGAAAGATGTGCTGTAGAATTGATTCAGACTTCATTTCATATTCTCATAGGGAAAGATTAATAAAAATGGTTTGATGCCTCTTAAAAAAAAAGAAGGAATGTGAGTATATCATGGGGAAGAGCATTCTAGATGGAAGGAAGAGCCTGGGAAAAACCCTGAGGCGGAAGCGTGTCTGGTATGTCCAAGGAACAGTAAGTCCCTGGCTTGAACAGTGTGGGGGCAGGGCAGGGAGGGATGGGCTCACATAGAGACAGGTTGGAGTGGATAAGGTAAGGTCTTCAGTGCATTTTAAAACATCAGCTTTGACTCTGAGTAAAAGGAGGAGGTATCACATTATTTTAAGCAGAAAAGTGTATGGCCTTAGGTGTCAAAAAGACCACTCCAGCTGTCAGGTTGAGAATAAATTAAGGAGGTTCCATTGGGAAGGGTAAGAGCAAAGAGAACAAGGAGGAGTAACCCAGGTGAGAGATGCTGGTGGCTCAGAGCAGAGTGATTCCAGGGAGGAGTCAGAAATAATTCTAGGGTGTTGTACCTGAGCAGCTACTGCAGTGATGAAATCACCATCAGCTAAATGGGAAACGCTGCAGAACGAAAGATACGGGGGCAAAAGATCAGGAGACCAGCTCTGGACACGTCGAGTTTGAAATGTCTGTTAGGCACACAAGTAGAGATGTTGAGTAGCCGCTATAAATGAGAATTTGGAGTTCTGAAGATAAATCAGGATGATTTTATTTAACTTTTGTAAATTTTTACAAAATTAGCTGGTATTTAACAGTTCATTGGAGGATCGGTTTCTAAGTACAGTATCACAAAGATCAAGCTGTTGTCAACAGTTCCTAAAACCTTAGTTTGTAATTCCCAACACTGTTGCCTCGGCCATGCCTGCCTCTATGCCAGTGGTTCTCAGAGGGTGGTCTGGTCCACCCTGGGAGACCCTGAGCCTTTTTCAGGGGATCTGTAAGATCAAAATTATTTTCATAATAATGCAAAGGTATTATTTGCCTTTTTAAATTCACATTCTCTCATGAATATGAGGTAGAGTTTTCCAGAGGCTACATGGTGTGCGCTATCACCCTAGATTGAATAAAAGGACAAATACAAAAATACTTGCTGTCTTCTATTAAACTGACATTAAAAGAAATTTGCAAAAGTGTAAAACAGTGCCACTCTTCTCACTAAAAATGTTTGCTTTGGTAAAACATTGCTTTGGTTTATTTTTAAAGTAATTCATGTTAACATGCAGTGGATTTATTATGTTACTTTTAAATGAATTAATAATTTTTTTTTAAATCTTTCTGTTTTAATATCTAACACAATCATTCTCAACTGATTTAACCTACATAAGAGGTTAAACCCTCTTTGGAGTCCTCAATAATTTATAAGAGTGTAAGTGGATCCTGAGATCAAACATTTGAGAGCCAGGCTATCCCATACCCCTGTGGTCCCCAACCCCGGGGCCACAGCCCAGTACCAGGCGGCACATCACAGCCTGAGTTCCACCCCCACCCCCAACCCCCTCCCATGGAAAAATTGTCTTCCATGAAACTGGTCCCTGGTGCCAAAAAGGTCGGGGACCCCTGTCTGTAAGATTCTCAATGGGCTTCAGCCACCGGCGGGGCCATTACCCATCTCCCAAGCCCTCATTAAGCTATCGCTGCTCCACCCAGTAAATTTCCTATTTGTGGACGTTCGTCATCATCTACACACTGAAAGTTTAAAAATAGAACTGATCTCCTTTCTCTCTGATGAGCTTCAAGTTTTGGTGAAATGAAAAGTTGGTCTTCAGAAACAACTCCCTCGTAAAAAGAAAATTGATGAAAATTAATCCAGTTTACTTCACAACTGGCTCCCCAGGTGATTTAGAGCAAATTGCTCCACTTCCCCTCAAACTCTCCCCTATAAAAATTAATTACGGGATGAACATAATCCTCTACAAACACCAACATCCAAAATGTAAGGATTAGTTATAATTCCGTCAAAGAAAAATACCAAAATGAATGGAGCATGTTCATTTTTAAGCCATATGTGAAATGACAATGACTAAAGACCAGTATAAATTCATACCACGAGCAAACCCATGTCTCATGCACTATCTCTTGTCTTTACCTGCAGATTTGGGAATTGGTACTTGTGGCTCTTTAATTACACCTGTGTCTCTACAATTTGCTAACCCATGATGACTTCAGTCATGCTAGAAGGACATGGAACAGGACCCACAGCCTAAGGAAATCATTCCTCCACAGATGAGGGTTTCACATTCCTTTCCAAGAAAGGGATGAAGTGATAAAACGAAAAGTCCCTCACCCCCCAAAATAATAAGTATAAACCACATATACACATATGACTTTATTTCTCAAAATGGGATGTCTTATAAATAACGTAAAGTTTACTTTCAATACAGGGGATTTTTGATTCAAACATCACATTACATTAACAGCACATGATGCAGGCTCTTGCCATGTTTAGCCAAAATACAAAGAAAAAGAAAAAAATTAAAAAGGAGAATCCACACATTCCTGAGTAAGAGATAGACACATAACCAAATGTCAGAATCTGGTAAAAATCACCAGACTTCTATTTTGCTATAAAATATATTGACATGATTAAGAATTTTGCCTCAGACTTTGCCTCATGAAGCAGAAATCAACTAAATGGTCAAATATAAGTTACAACTATAAGTGTGAGTTGTCTTGAAAATACAAAATCCAACCACACATTTCTTAAAAGAAATATAAGTATATCACAGTAGCACACAAAGTAAGTAAAAAATGGGCAAAAATAAAGCAATGGTCTTGATACAAATATCGATCAAAGAATTCTAGACTAATTATACACGACTTGTAGAGGTGTAAATTTATACAGTCTTTTGGGTGTGCCATTTAGCAATATGCATGAGTATTTAGCCTTAGAATATGAGACATATACATATACATATATATATATATATATATAAAATAGAGAGAGAGAGAGACCCAGTAATTTTGATAAGAATTTTTCCTATTTTTGTAATTTATGAGAAAAATTTCCACATTTATAAGAAAAATGCACAAAAAGATTTTTCTACAGGAACGTTCACATAGTGTTCTGCAGAATGATCTCTGTCTCTGGAGGTGAGAGGTGTGGTCCGCTAAGTTGATGCAGCTCTCCCAAGGAGCTCCGTGAGCAGGCACGTGAGTTCCAGGAAGGGGACCTCATTCAGCCCCGCCCATGTCACAAAGAGAGCCTTGTTACTCTCCACTTACTCAGGGTGAGACGATCTAGAGTCCTTCTTCATTTGCTCCAAACATTTTCCCACATCAGTGTGGAATTTTCTCCAATAAAGTGTTGTCTTGCCTCTTATCCAGAACTTCCCACTTGTACGGTGATCACTTTGTCAATTGTCAGGCATATCCAGCACACATACACACACATCCCTGTGCACTCATGTGCACGTGCACACACACACACATGCACATACTTAAAGGCTGGTTATAGAAGAGATCCAATATAAAGTCAAAGGATTTAAAAAATACAGTAATGCTAAATTTGAATTTGTAGTATCAACATAAGCCCATAATATGCATGTGTGTGTGTGTTTCCTACTGCTGTCCTCTGAAGAAACCTAGAAGTGCTGGCACCTCAACAGCAGATGCATGGAGCTCCCAGATCTTGGATCTAAAAACTATTACTCCCTAACAGAAACCAGGGTCCTTTGAGAAATGGTCAGGGCAAGGAGCATACGACGTGAGCCTGAAAAATCTTGCTGGGACAGAAAGCAAAGCAACGTTTGTGTTAATGGGGTTGTGCTAAAAGGTCCAAGGAACTGCCTGACAAAGCTCCTACTGTCCATATTTAGGACAATTTGAGCACCAAAAAGAATAATCATTGAACTTGAAAAATAAAAATTCACAATTCCATACTGAAAATAGTAGAGAAGAAAAGGAAAATTACTTTTGGCTTAGGTGATAAAACTATAAAGAAAACCAAAAAAAAAAAAATTGTATTACAAACATCAATACAGTGGTTTTCTGTAAGGAAAGGGAAAGCTGACTAGTGGTTAATACAATTCATTTTATCTACATGTTTTATGGAAGTTTCTGTACATATCTTATTTTTAATAAACAAAAACACTTATGACTTAAATCTGCCACAAAATAAATGGTCCATCAAAAAAGCTCAAACGATAAAAGAAAACTCCATAGTTGATGGAATTACAGATGAGTTTATCCTCTGTTGCTTTCATTTTTCTTTTTCCTAATTTTCCACAATAAGTATGTATTCCTTTAGTAACATGAAGAAAATAAAGCTGTAATGTAACCTACTACACACATAGTGTACACATGGCTCGCAGAGCCTGCATAGAGTAGCACAAATTGTGTATCTGTCCCTCTTTTATGATTTAATTATACCGACTTCTATTTTTTTCTTGCATCTGTCTTTCCACTTTTATTTCTTTTTTTTTTTTCCAAAGAGATGTAGAGACAGAAATTTAGTTACAGATGGCTAGGTTAAGCACAACTCTTTGATTAATGTACTTGAAATACTTTATATAGGTTTGAGTTTCATCTCTAAGGCAATGTAAGAGAAGAAGATACGAAAATGAATGACTGCAAAAGATTTTTTTTCAGTATGAAAATATATCTGGAACCCCTCTTATGTTCTTCAGAGTTGACGGCACATTTCTTTTTTTTTAATTTCAGCATGTTACAGGAGTACAAATGTGTAGGTTACACATATTGCCTTTGGATGGCACATTTCTTAAGGAGCTTCAATAGCATAAATCTTTCTGCTTTGTGGGTAAATTTCATTTTTGGAACAACCAAAAACCAACCGGAGTCAAGTCTGATGAATAAAGTGATTGATGAAGCAGGAAACTATTTTTTGGTTAAAATGAGGTGCAACTGTAGAGTGATGAGATAGAAAATATAAACTAGCTTGGAAGTAATTCCAAAGTGGAATTGTTTTTAAGCATTTTGAAGCTCTTTTGTGAGGAAAAAAAAAAAAAAAAAAGGACAGCCTCTCCAAATGAGCACTTTGAAAGAACACTCATTTATCATTATCATTTTTTATCCATTTCTCCCACCCAATGAAGGTACAACAGCTTTAGACCCCATACATCCTGAGGCCACGACTACTCTACCCCAAAGGAAACCTCTAACTTGGTCCGACTGTGTGCATCACTTGTCCTAGGAAACAGTTTGAAAATCTCCATCTTCTCAAGGAATTGAGTCCAATCATCAGTGACAGTCAACCCCTCCATG
>RJWJ010028430.1:0-21416 GCA_004363605.1 Indri indri | reverse complement strand
GTTTTAATTGGAAGTCATTTGTTTTTTAAAAAGGTCTAATAAACTTGGCCATAGAATAGTATTTGAAAATTGTAAGGGACTGTTTTACATAATAACAGAAAATTATGTAATCTTGACTCGATGCAAGAGATTTAGCAGATTGGTTCAAATTTGCCATCTGCACTTCCTAGTTTCAGTGGTTTTCAAATGTATAATCTCACATCTATATGCAAATCAATGTTAAGTGTCAACGGCTTTTTTAAAATCTACAGCATTTTTTCTTTAGTTTAAGAAATCTGAAGATTTAGCAAAATCCTAAAAATTAACTAACTGATACCATATCAATATCCCACATTTCTCTTTCACTCAAGTGACAATCTTTTTATTTCAGTTTAATACCTAGAATCTGAAATAATACTTAGGGCAAACCCAGGAGTGGTGTGTCCAAAAATGTTAAAATAAAAATAATAATTTTAAAACAACAGGCTCTCAGGTTAAAAGCAAATTAATTCATTTTACTTTTTGCAGAGTTTGAGTCTTCACATTCCCAGGAAAGGGAGGACAGGGATCCCTTTGAAGTCCTTAGCAAACACAGTTTCTTCCAGCTGCTGCCTGCTGAGAGCAGTTGTGATTTCCCAAAGCAATTCAGCATTGCCAAGAAAAACCTCTGTCTCCCACAAACAAGTGAGCCCCCATTCGCAACGCAATAATAGATGAGTACCTTTGCTTTGGCTGGGAAGAAAGCAAGGATGGTCCAGGTGGACTTGAATATCAGAAAAGAAATGCTATAAATCTTATTCTTCTAAATCTGTTCTTATTTAAATTATCCAACAATTAAGCTTCCTCTCCCACACACTTAACAGAAAAACTATATTGATAAGGTACAAAAGGAAACATTTTTAAACTTGACACAATCTTACAGTCTTACAAACACATACATACTTCTGTTAGCAGACATTTTTCTACATTCAATCTAATAATAATCCGCAAAGTTTATTTGAAGAAACTATGTGGCAAAGAAACATTTGTTTTCCTCTTGACAAATCAATAAAAACAATATAGTCCAATTATGATTTACATGTATATGTTGCATATAAAATCTGCCTGTATATTTTTATTTTATTTTATTATTTTTTATTTTATTATTTCTTTCTTTTTTTTAAGTTTTGTTGTTGTTTCTGTTTAATATTTTCTGCTAACAAGACCAGGGTTCTGTTGATTGGAACCTGGACCTGGGATTCCATTTAATTAGGCAGCAGCTCTTTACCAAAACACATATGGGGCAAATTATTCTACCTTTTAAATTACAGCAATGTGTAAATCTGGAAGAAAATGCTGCGTTAAAAAAGACGGCAGCTTTTTTTTTTCCCTCTCCTGGAAAAGTGTTCTAATAGGGCTTTGGAAGTTTTGAAAACTTCCATCATTTTTATGGAATGACAGCTCAATCATATATTAACCTCTCTTTGGTTTAACAAGAATTCCTGCTGAGAAGAGTTTAGTACTGAGATGGCTGGTCACCAACTTCAAGAGTCTTACACTTAAGAGATACAATAAAACACATACATATCTATATTATTTTTTCTGAAATGCATTGGTTGTGTATCCAGTTAGATCTCTAGGGTGTCAAGTAATGTCAAACAAAAATTGCTTCTGGGCAAAGTTAAACAGGCAAGGAAGACTTTATTCAGCTGTTGCAACAGAGGAGAGAGACTAAATTCAACTCTACTGAAACAAAAGGCGGGGGAGGTTGTCAAGCCCTGCTGTGAGCTGGCGGAAAAGTACTGGAGGACATTAGCGGGGAGGCTGATCAATGGGATGTGTCAAGCACATTGGGTTATTCCTGAGCTTGAAAATGCTTTTCTCTGTGATTAGGCCATCTGCGTCTGCTAATTGGTGTGCGGCTAAGTTAGACTCCTACCCAGCCACAGAGACTGGGAGATAGGGTGCTGTCTCCTTCGACATTTACATTTCAAAGACATGATTCCCAGATCCTTGAGACAGGCAAAAAGGGTTGTGAAACTGGGCAGAAAGCATTTATCATTATAACTTTTCTGAAGTAAACGCTCTAAGAAAAGGGAGGCCAGGGGCCTGGAGTCAGTTGGAAGCCTGTTTAAAATTAGTCAAGCTGTGGGGAAGTTTAAGGCTGATCAGTAAACAAGAAAAGAGAAACTCTAACGCTGAAAAGGTTACTGTGGAACAGTATTTCTTTAAAAAGCAAAGCACACAACTTCATGGAAAGGAAAGGGGATGTTGCCCGAGGCAGAGCGGGGCTCGGCTGGGAGCAAGCTGACGAGTCCCACCGAGGGCCGGCTCACGGAGCTGGGGGCCGGAGCAGAGAGCCTGAGCGGGGATGAGGCCAGCCATGAGTGACAGCAGCCCAGAGGGTGAAGGGCCTCGCTGCCTGTGATTACAGCGCTAATTTGGCTTGAGAGGCAATTGGGCATCGCACAGGACTATGAGAGGGGAAATGATGCAATCAAAGAGAGGCCGGAGGAAGAGGATTTTTGACAGCTGTGAAGGATTTGGGGCTGCAGAGGCTGAGGCGGGGACACCGGTAAGGGGGTCATCATCGCGCTTCCTGGACAGCTCAAGTGCTCCGTCGCCCCCTCACGCCCACTGTGTCCCTTTTTCTTCAGTGAAGCACTTCTGCTGTCTCTCCCCTTAATTATCTTTTCACACTCCAGTCCCTATGACCATATTTTTAAAAATCAAACTGTCCTTCTCGTTTCTTTGAAATCTCTCCGCAAGGCACACTTCAACCATAAGATTGAAGATGTAATTAAATCATCAGATCTTTGAGGCGGAAGATGGGAAGCAATAATTAAGATAGTTTCCTAAGTTTGCCAGATCATAAGACCCAAGTTGGGATGGCGTTAAAAGATGAATACATGTTTGATATGTTTGGGTTTTTTAACAAAATATAAATTCCTAGGCCCCACTTCAAACTCACTTGAAACAGTGTTGTCCAGGGGAGGGGTATAACCGTGCGGTTTTTAAAGAGAATGCACCAAACGATAGCTATGACCTGGCAGTTTTGGAATGTGTTCGGGGGCAGCCCTGTAAGCCGGCAGTGTCATGAGATAGGCTTCATGGAGGAAGTGACTTTTTAATGAGTTGAATTTAAATTACTTTCCTCTCTATTTTGGTTTCTAATGGCACCAGCGTATCAGGCTCTCAGTGAATGCCTACTGGGTGAGGTTACCTGGAAAACCAGTAAAACCAGGTTAAAGAGTGTTCCTGCCAACCACTGCTTGATTAAATGAATGTAATCAGAGAAGAGGAGACTGCGGAAGGGCAGGAAAAACTACACAAAGCAATCACATGGGGGTGGGGGGCAGAGGCTGAACAGGAGAATGAGGCCCTAAACACAGTCACTGAAGTGCTTTTTTTAAAATTGAACTTCCTCGTCCCTTTGGCCTTATCCCAGTAGAGAAGGACTGTAGGAGATAAACATCTGGAGAGGAAATGAATATTACACCATACGGATGCTGCCAGGCTTATGCAGTTGTACAACAAGTAAATCAACAGGGAAAATGTTACAAACTTGGAACAAATGAGAAACAAAGTGTCTTCAAGGAATGAGATTTAATCTGCAGGATTATTTTAACCAGGCCAGTTTTCCCCACGGAAGAGCCATTAGAATATGTCTTTGGGAACTTCCTGGAACCAAAATGAAAGAATCTGAAGGAAAAACTGAAGGTGCATAAAACAAGGGGATGGTCTAGTGTCATTGGAACTTTTCCACTAAAGAGCTTGCCAGCCAGTTCCCTCTTGCCTCAGTGTACCACTAGTGGCTGAGCAGAGGGCTGGATGAAAAAAAATATATACATTTTGGTTTGAGATTTGGAGGTTGGATGAAAGTAGAAAAAGATGATAACAACTATCACCAACATCTATAACCTTCTGGCAAGTTCTGGAGGGACTCAGGGCTTGTCTGACTGTTTATAGATCCTTTTTGTCGAGACTATCATTCTTCCCCTTCAGCTAATCCAAATGTTGTCTTGCTGAACTTGAGTGATTTTGTTTTTCAACGTGGTGTCTTTTTTTGGTCAAGACCCTTACCTAATTTTCAAACAGAAACCATATAATAAGCAGTCTCTGCAGAGCTCCCCTTGTCAAAAAATTCTTCTTCCCTAAGCACATGGGGGAATTATTTATGCAAGGTTCATGTACAAAGCTACGTGCCCTATGCTCACAATAGCCCCATCCTATCCCACAATGGAGAGCCCTTAGGGTAGTTCATTTGAATTTCAAATGCAACGGGGGAAAAAAAATGAAGGTTTTTTTTGTTTTTTTTTTTTTACATTATATCCTTCTTTCATTGAAAGTGTTGCTCTGAAAAGAAGACAAAGAAAACCTATAAGTAGGTTTCTTTACCAAGAAAAGGAATGATAGAGAAGGCAGGGTATAGAAGTTTCAGTATTACAGTCCAATACAGAATCTAGAAAAGATTTTCAAGGCAGTGAATATAATACACTAGAAGGAGAAAGAAACAATAGATATTAACAAGAATGGTGAAAGGGAGAAAACTGTTTAAGTCTTTTGCATAACATGCGAATTTATCACAATAACTTCTAACCGCTTGTAAGAATTCCATGTCCTTTTCCTTCAGCACCTTGATGATAATAAGCTGGTAATGCTAGCCCAGAAGATAGATGGCCTGTCCTTTACTATGATTCCTTATTAAAGCAAGTATAATATTTGATTATATTTTTGAATAAGACACTATATATCTTGATTTTAAAACATATTAAAAGTCATAGACATAGTTAACATGCAAATGACAAACTCAGAAGAATATTTTTAAAATGAATATAGAGATCCTTAATATAGAAAGAGCTGATACAAATTACTAAGAAATATTATTGTGTGTAATTTAAATATAGACAGCACATATTGATCAGAAGAAAACTACCAATGGCTGTTCAATTTCATAATAATTTGCAAGTTAAAAAATAAAATCCAATTATTTAATTATAATATTCAAGACTGACAAAGGTACAGTGATGGGCATTCTATTTCACACCTAGTAAATGCATAAATGGGTGTAACTTTTGTGAAAAGTGATTTGGTAATATGCCCTGAATTTAGAGCTTTCAACTCAGTAGTTCAACTACTAGGGTGCTATCAAGGACAATAAATGATATGAAATGATGCATGCACAAGGATAATTATTACGGAGTTATTTGTAATAATGAAAAACAGAAACAATCTATTTTCCATGAAGAAAATTGTTTAAATGATCTTGTAGAAGATTTAATGAAATGGGGAAATACAGTGTGATATTATTTAAATAAATATGATTTAAAATATATGTGTATATGTAGCTATGGTCCTAACTGTGTGTTTTAAAATATATCTACCCACAGGATCTGTTTCTTCATGAATATGTACTTTGGAAATCCCCAAATTTTAGAATATTGCAATGGCATATTATTTCCCCCAAATTCACTTTTTACAGTGCCTAGAACTCATTACTCTGGTGTCTGCATAAGACCAGATGAGTCTTTCTTAAGACCCATTTCATCACAAAGCCAAGTCACTGGCAGATTCCCCAATCAATTTTTAATCAGCCTAAAATTGTAATTTTCAAATAAACAACCACTATTTTCTCGTACCCTTCACTCTCCCTTCACCTCCCTGTCGCTAGATGCTAGATTTCTTTTCAGGATGATTTTTACAAATAAACTGAGGTTTTACCTACTTTAAAAGAGTAAGAGATTTGAAAAGAAAAAAGAAATTCCCTCATATGCAGAAAACTTAAAGTTATTCTAGAAAGGTTAAAATCCTGAGTCTTAAATCAAATGCAGAGTCTTCTGAATAGGAATATTCACCCAAAGGGATTGGGAGGAGCAAATTATTCTGTGGTTTTTCTGGATCAAAGGCATACTGAAGATTTCGTTAATTATTTGTTTATACATACTTTCTATTTTCTTCAATTAACATATGTTGTTTATAGTGATAATGTAATTATATTAATTATAAATATAAATCAAGCTCTGTTTCTGATTCTAAATGGCAGTATAGCTTAGTGGGTCAGAGCACTAATTCTGGAACCTCACTACCAGGTTCATATCCTGGCTCTGTTATGATTATCTTGAGCAAGTTATTTATCTTCTCTCTGCCTCAGTTTTCCCTTCTGTAAAATAGAAATAATCACAGTACTTACATCAGCAGGTTGTGGTGACAACGAAGGTATGTGAAGTGCACAGAAGAGTGACAGCCAAATAACACTGTATAAGTGCTCACCATAATTATTTTTTTCTAAACGTGTTCTAGAATGTTCTGAAAACTAAAAGGTCTAAAATTTAAAAATTAGAAGCAATTTTGGAAATGGAGATTCTCAAGGATTGGTTTTAAGGTATAATGATACCACTCCCAATTAATTATCATTTACTTGGATTTTACTTTGTGCTGAAGACTATCCCAATCATTTTACACATATTTCTTAATTTAATTTTCATGGAAAATTTTGTGAATTATATATTATTATCACCATTTTATAGACAAGGAAACTGGATAAATGCAGTGATTTATAAATCTGCCTAACTAGGTCACAGAAGGAGGAACCAGAATTCAAACTCAGGTCTTCCTGAACCCAAGATTAATGTTCTTAATCATTATAGGCAATTAATTTTTCTAATAAGTATACTAAACTAGGCCTAGCTATAACTGAAATGTATTATTCTTTAAAATTTTGTCTCAATGTTAGTAACTAGAAATCAATTGACAGTAAAGTGTTGTTATTTCAGTAAAGAGGTCATTTAGTACAATCATTGAATCTGAGTCCTGCCTATGAAAAATCTAGTTGTTTGGGAAACACAGCAGAAACCTATCATCATTATTTTCATGGTGACTTTTACCAAAAAGGCAATGCTAGGAGAAAATAAACAGTCTCTGATGGCTTAGTCTCAAAAGCTCAAACCTATAATCTCATGAGAAGATGTAAAAATTCCAATGATACAGTTACTGGTGTGACTGTGCAAGTTTGTTTTGTTCTTGTTCCTTATATACTGATGTAGCATTTAAAAAATAATACAAACAATAAACTTGGCAGAATACCTCAAATACTCAAGTAGTCTGATCCCAGTAAAGTGAATGTCTATAGGTATAAATACTTAGAAGTATTTATGATGAAGAATATTTGGGGCAATGTTTCTTATTTGGGGGGCTGATAAATGGGGAGCTCCATCCCCCATCCCCGAATATGTGTGGATTGATGGGCCGTCAGCATGAAGACAGACAGAAGGAAAAGTCTCCCTGTACTGCTTTAAACAGTTAATGAGCAGTCGGTGAAAAGATGGTCCACTCGAGATGTCAGCAGCACCTCTCAAGGATGTGCCATGTGTTTTAAGGAAGACATTCTCGGAAAACTCTTCATTGATAATAAAAGAACTGGCAAAGGATTCACAAAAAGCCTTGAAATTATCTCATCCCTAATACAAATCACAAGCTCTTCATTAAACACGTCAGAATACGTTCTAACAATGAGTCTTCAGCTTAGAGTGACTGTTCTGCCACTCTCCATGTTGAGGCCATTCCAGGGAGGGTAGATTCTATGATTAAGGTGATTAAGGTAATCAGCCGGGCTGATTCAGACACTCAATCTAGCTGCTGCCAGTGGACCTGCTGGTAATCACCAGAAGAGTGTACTTTGGAGGAGAATTTCTCTCTACAAGTACTCTTGTGTTTGTTCAAGTTGAAAGTAACTTGGAAAAAGAACTGCGCTTGAAAGTTTTCTGGTTCTATAAACTATAACTTTCATAAAATGCATAGCTGACCAGCAGGGCCCTGACCACATACCAGGGGTGACACTTCTGGGGTCTGTACCCCTTTCCAATAAACTGCTCTGCACACAATGAACCCTGGATTAATTGTCATGACACAGTGATAGATAAGGTGATGCAAAAACTCCAACTTTTATTAATTAAGGTCACTTAAATCTTATTTTTCTATCACCAAGGCCACCATCTTGGAAATATGACTTGAGGGTTGATTAAAGCTACTACCTCTTGGGAATTTTGTGTTTTTTTTGGTACCAATTACTGTGCTATTAGCTAGGCATATTTAAAAAGTCCATCCTGCTCAAAATTTTTAGTCCTGGAACCCCACTCTTCTGTCTACCCAGATATTTCTACTTGTGGGAACCCTATAGCTTCCATTTTTTAATTTTAGAGCTGGAAAAAACCTAAGTAATTTAGTCCAACTGCTTCACAATATAGACCCTCATTTCCCAATATAGTAGCCATGAGCTATGTATGTCTATTTAAATTTAAATTGATTAAAATTAAATAAAATTTAAAATTAAGTTTCTCAGTTGCACTAGCCGCATTTGAAGTGGTCAATACTCGCATACGGGCTGGGTGTCGTGGCTCACACCTGTAATCCTAGCACTCTGGGGGGCTGAGGCAGGAGGATCACTTGAGGTCAGGAGTTCAAGACCAGCCTGAACAAGTGAGAGACCCCATCTCTACTAAAAATAGAAAAAATTAGCCGGGTGCAGTGGTGCACACCTGTAGTCCCAGCTACCCAGGAGGCTCAGGCAGAAGGCTCACTTAAGCTCAGGAGTTTGAGGTTGCAGTGAGCTATGATGATGCCACTGCACTCTAGCCAGGGCGACAGAGCAGGACTCTGTCTCAAAAAATGAACAGACAAAAAAAATCCACATGCAGCTAGTGGCTACCATATTGGAGGGTGCAGATACAGAACATTTCCATTGTCACAAAAAGTTTCATTGGATAGCACTGACATAGACTGGTGAGGATGCTACTGGTCCTATATAAGATAATTTACAAAGAATTTTTAATAGTTATACATTATTTTAATGTGCATTTGAAATTATATAATTTACAGGTCAAAGCTTTTGTTCCACAGATACTATTGCTTAGGATAAGGCTGAGATATGCACTGAAGTTTAAAATGCAAGTTGGTTCAAAGAAAAAATATACTACCAGGGTTACTAAGATATGATAAAATTGTGACATGGTAGGTGAATGAGTGAGGCTTGGGAAATTGGGGGTTGAATTTTAAAAATAGAAATGGAAAAGAATGGGTGGAGCTTCCAGAAGGCCACAAGTGTTATCCTGGAACAATTATCACCTCCTAACAAAGATTATCAGAAAAGAATGATAAACACTTTGACAAAGAAGGAGGAGAGGAAGGGAGGGAGGAAGCCGTAAAGCAGTGTGGAGGAATGCAAGGGAGAGTAGCCTACAGAAGATGAGAGGACCAGGCAGTGTGACAGCAAGGGCTCAGGAAGGCAAACCTGGCCACATGGGGCACCCATTGGGGACAGCACAGACAAGGAGGGAGAGTGCAACTTTCCCATTTGGACAAAGTCAACAGCCTCAGGAAATCACCCCCCACATTTATTTACAGAGTTTGGGTTTCATATATAAAGTGAATTTCCAATGCGAACACATTTCCAGAACTCTCCAAACTATAATCTTGCTCTCTCCTTTCACTGGCTGCAGTAGGAATTTTATTAGAGAAGATTTACATAGAAAAGTAAAGAGCAGTCATAATAAAAGATTATTTAATCCTCTCAGTAAATTTTCGAACTTACTGATCCTTGAGTTAATCCGATAAGATGTTCCAATCTTGCCAACACATTTTGGAAAGCGAAAGGTGCTGATGGCACTGCTCCAATGATCTTTCAAACACTCACAAGTGTTTATTACATGGTCAGCATGGTGATAGGAGAGGCTGTAACTCATTCATTTTATTTCACTCTCCAAGTCTAACATCCCATGTAGAATATTTAATACTTTTAGCCAGACTCAAGAAGTCCAAAGGACCCAAGGATCAGATTGAAGTGCTGTCTTCACGGCCGACAAGAGTAAAAGTGGCAGAGGAGGCGGTGTCTTCCTTGCAAAGCAGACAGATGACAAAAGCAAGGTGGTCCACGCAGAAGACGGTGGCAGGGCTGTTTTGAGCACATAAGAGGTCTCCCTGGGAATTCTATTATAGCAACACTTGGGTGGATTTTTGGAGGAGAAAAAGTAAAGTGTAATGTACAGCAATGTTGAAAAAGGAGGTAGCTGGACAGTAAGATCTGATTATAAATGCTAATGTGACATCACTTGTCACCACAGAATTGTACATTCTAGAGTTGCTTGAGTTTCACTTGGCATATATGTCTGTGCTTAATCTCACACAATCCCTGCGAGAGTATTACCACCTGTGCGATATTAACATCATTTCACACTGGAGAATCCTGACGTTAAGAAGGAGTGTGTTATTTGACTTGCTCCAACCCACAGATACTTCCCACAGAACCAAGTGATTCTGAAGTCCATATCCTATCCACTGGACTGAGCTGCTACTTTAAGAAGATGAGCTAGAGCCTTCAGTTTTAGATAGCAGGTGGCAGGCGAGGGAGCCCGCAGAGCAGATAAAAACCTTGTGTGGTTGGGGTTAGAGGGCATTCAGATTGCCTTTGACCTAGAATTGGTTCTGTTTCCTATGTACAAGTGCACAAAGGCCGCTCTAGACCAGAGGATTGGTATGAAAAGCAAACATCTAAAGAATTGGAAGAGCCTAATGCCTGCCTCTCCCCTGATAGTTCCAGGAAATCTTTATTGTACAAATATACACATACTGAGCCCTTCTGAAGTTGACAGTACCTATTTTAAAGGACCATCAACCAATAGAGAAAGGGTCATTATATAGTATGATCAAAGGGCTTCCCAAAGCCCCAACTTATTAATATATCTGCCTATATCTCCACAATTTATTATTGCAGGATGTGACATTCACACTAGAAGGAAACCATTCCTTTTGAGTTTACTTCCTCTTTAAAAAACACAAAAAGTGGAGAATTTTTTTTTTTCTTTTTGGCAACTTACCATCCATTTCTCGTCTCTAATATTCCCAGATCCCAGATCTCTTTGGGATAATTATCTTCACCCCACCCCCCACCCCCACTTGCATGCCGACTTTGAAGAACAATAAATCCAAGCGCCTGCCCTCCCACTATGGAAACCAAAGGGATTCCTCCTGCCAAAACTTCCTCCAGCACCATACCATCATCCCTTGCAGCCAAAGAGGAGGCATGTGACCAAAGCATAACTAATGGAACTTGTTGAGTTGTTCAGTGGTAGAAGAAATAGAATCCACTCCAGCTGCAGTGACTGGAAGAGACTCTCAAGCGGTTCCAATCATTGAGATCTTTCAAAACCATCTTATACCTTTTCAATGAATTCCATTTTTTTACTTACGTAAAAGTTTTTGCTATTTGTAACTGTTATGGCTTAAATTATGTCCTACCTGCCCCAATTCATATGGTGAAATCCTAGGCCTCAGACTGTGACCTTATTTGGACATAGGGTTGTTGCAGATGTCATTATTTAAGATGAGGTCGTACTGGAATAGAGTGAGCCCATAATCTAATATGAGTGGTGTCCTAAATAGGGAAAGTCTGGGCACAGAGACACACAGGAGAACAGCATGCAAAAATGAAGGCAGAGCTTGGGGTGATGCTTCTGCAAGCCAAGGAATGCAAAAGAGTCCCAGCACATCACCAAAAGCTAGGCACGATGCACTGAATGGATTCTCCTTCATGGCGCTATGAAGGAACCAATCCCACTGACACCTTGACCTTAGACTTCTAGCCTCCAGAACTATGAGACAAATTTCTGTGGTTTAAACCACCAGTTTGTGGTACTTTGTAACAATGGCCCTAGCAACTGATAAAGTAATCAAAACATCCAATCTGACTTTTATTTTTCCTTTAAAAAGGTGACTACTCCTGGGGAGATTAAGGCAGCAAATTCCCATGAGGTTATTGTGGTAGGCAAAGCCGGAGCAGCCTGAGAAGAGGAGAAAAGCCACATAGAAAGTTCATAGGCTGGCCTCTCAGTATGCATCTGAATACTTCATAATTTCGCTCAAGTCTTCCCTAGGTTCACAGAAAAAAAAAGCAAAAAACATTTAATAGATCAAGCACTTGATTTTGCAGTTGGCAGATAAAGCAAAGGCTGAGGATAAACAACAACATCCGGTTTGGGCAGCTTGAGACGAGAAGTAAGTGTGTGACGCATAGTTGTCAGGATAAGCTCTGCAATAAGCACTAAGTTTTTGCTTTTGCTCGATATCTTAAAAATAATGGATTATATTCAGTATTCTCCAGCTGATAACTTGATATAATGTTAGCATCTGCTCTGAGTCAGAAGTTAATATGGTGTAGGCAGAAGGCCCAGTTTTGATCTGATTAAGGTAACTAACTTTATCTTTTTAGTGCCCAAGGATTAAATGGTCCCTAATTAACTCTTATTCTTTCAGCAAATATCTATTAAGTATGTACCCTGGGCTAGGATAATGCTGTGAATAAGACAGGCAGGTTTTCACTCCCACACTTGAGGGAGCAGCAAATGTTACAGGAATTAATGGTCAGGTGTATTGTAGAGAAGCAACATTTAATGTGCTAAGTGAAGGTCAAGTGAGAATTAGCAGGTCCAAAGCAGGTGGGAGGTAAAGGGAACAGTGCTTTAGAGAAGAGTGTTCCTGGCAGAGTAAAAGATACTAAGAAAGCCTAGACGTGAGTGAGAGCATGTTGGCAAGGTGGAAGCACTGCAAGAAGCTCACCATGGTCAAGAGATGGGGCTAGGGAGACCAGGAAAGCAAAAATAAGAAGTCTGAATTATCCTAAAGGTAACATAAGGAACCACTGGAGAGCTTTAATCTGGGAAGTGACATGACTAGATGTGCCTTCCATAAAATCATTCTAATTGCTGTTTGAAGAATGGGGGGAAATCAAGCCAGATGCACAGAAACCCGTTAAAAACCTGGTAGCATGGTGAGGAGGGGTGGAGATACGTTAATGCAGGAAAGTGGCCGTGCGGAAGGGAGAGTATCATGTCTGGGAGAGGGAACATGCCATGTCTCTTGACTGGGGAGGTTGCTTCTCCACACTCATTGGGCCAAGTCTACCATGCTTGCTCATAGTCTGTGGGTTTGATGAGAACGAATGGTGACTCCAACATGCCCACTGCTGAAGAGCAGGGAGCCCCTCCCAGATTTCCGCAGGCAGTGGCCATTTCCCAGGAGATTCAGAAGGGAACTCTGTGACTTCTGGCAGCTGCCCAACAGATTGTCCACGATCTGGTACATCTCGCTCCTTGTGACACAGCAGGTCTAGCAGGACTACAGTCCCTTATCTCATCTACCTTCTCAAAACAACTCTTGGAACCAAGAAATGTTGGCTTGGGAAGAGTTGGGGGTACGCCTCGGTCCCAGCCCTCCCCTTACCTAGGAGGTGTGCCATCTCTCTCCTCGATTACCTTTTCCTTTTCAGTAGACAGGCAGCAAGGCAACCAACTGGAAAACAAAATGTAAATGGGGTATAGCCATCTTCAGGAACACCGAAATGCCCAAAAGGGAACTCCTTTTCTCTCCCCAGAAGTCCTCTTCTATTGATGTGGGTGGAGGATAGGGATTGCATTTGGAGCGCTTATTTTCTACAGAAAGTTATCAGGTCCCAGCAACTGTTGGTTCCCTGCATTTAGAATTCTAGATACCTAGTACATTTTTCCCACAGATTTGGGGCTTACTGCAACTCAGAGAGGGGGGAAAAAATTAAAATCCTATTTCACCTCTTGTTATAGTAACCCAAACATTTTATCCTCAAAATATTCAGGGTTCTTGAATATGGGAAAATAAAATTTTAGCAGAACATTTAAAAAATGGCAGAATGGGTTAACAGTCTACATTCTGAAAGAATTTGATGGAGCTATATATTCTTAAGTATTGAAATGTTTATACTTGGTAGAGTGACTATTATAAGTACCATAATTACAGATTCAGTGATTGTTATAAGTACTATATTTACAGATTCATTTTTTATGTATATTCAGAGCTTCTTTGGTGGGATTAACAAAGAAGAAGCATAACTAATTGAAAGAATTTATCCCTTAGTACAATTTTTAATGTCACTTAGGATACAATCAGGAATGAAAAAAATTGTTGGGTGCTATCTCAACCCTCACCAATCTCAATTTTTTTTATCAAGTTGCTTAACAGACCAGGTCAGCCTATTGAAAAATAAATTTTAAAGTGATTTTTAAGATATTCCACACACGATGGCCTCAAAATCCACCAGACATTAAGTTCCAAAACTTTCCACCAGTCAAAGGTGGTTTTTCATTAGAGTGGACAATGAGTTCTTAATACAATTAAGGTTTCTTGCTGTCTCTCTGAGGTCACCATCCTTATGTGGCTGATTGGATTCCACTCCTGAGAACAGATACTAAACACATTTCCAGTGACAGCAATTGCTTTAAACTCCTTAAAGCCTTCGAAATAGAGAATGTTTCATTTAGAGCTCTTAGTTAAAATAATTAGCAATTAAGACTCAAGGAAATTACATTTAAATCTCTGCTGTAGAGTGCTTGAAAACTTAAACTCCAATTCAGATTTTCTTATATGATAAGAAAGCAGATTGCTCACTGTTAAAAGTTTTTGGACCACTTTTTCCTCTTCCTTTTTCATTTAACCCTAATGTAACTTCGACAGAGGCATGAGGCTCAGGGTAGGTGCAGTTAGGGAACTGCTGAATTGATGAAGGGTCACTTGACTGGGGCAATTCCTTTGGCAATTTGACTAATGGCTCCTCTCCAATTTCTCCCAAAGGTAGGAATACCATCCTGATCACAGATTCAAAGATGTCAAAACACCTTTCCTAATTACATGAAAACTTCTAAACTCCCTCTGTCTCCGAGACACAGTTCTTCACGAGCTGGGATTTAAGAGCTGATTCTGGGAGCTGCCCCGATGGCCTGTTGCAATACTTATCTTTCGTTCTGCGCCATCTTTCTCTCTCCACTTTCTCTCTATTCAGGATCCACATTTGCAAGCCCAGAGGGCCCCTTGCATCTTTCTAAATGGCAAGGACCCCTGCTAAGGCAGTGCTTTCCTCTTTCCAGCCCCTTCCTACCTCACCTTCTGATCAAAACCCCAGAGTCTTTCAAGGATTATGCTATTTGTCCTGTTGGTTTTAAAATCCATTTCTGCCAAGGCATTAATGAACAATGATGGTAGAGTGCTCTCAGAAAACGTTGGCTTTCAAACCTCAGCCTTCATTACCTTAATCCAAGACGGTGACACTCTGGCAAAGATAGTGGAAGACGTACACGGAGGCACAGGAGCCCTTGGGCCCCTCCTCAATTTGCATATTTCATTCACACTTAGTTTTACGACTGACTTCATTCACACACTGCATAAAATTACAAAAGCTGAGAGCTGGAAAGGATTTAGAGGTAAGTCAACATTTCCATTTTAAAGATAAAGAAACGGCAGCACAGAAGAATCCAGAAAACAGTCACGGTAAACAGAGAAGGAAGCCAAACCTCCCGGCTCCAGCGCCAACACCGGTTCCCTGACCTCACAGACTCCTCGTTAATAAAGTGTCCAGAAAAGCATGCATGCACTACTAATTCTCTGTGTCTCTGATTCCCAACTAGGTGAGGTGAGATGGACTTGCAGAGAGTCTACGTAAGTATTTCCAAAGAGCATGTTCAATTTAAATAAGCATAATCAGTATTAAAATATATTTCAAATTGGGGAAACTAAACCCTCTTGCTTTGATAACAAAAACCATAAGTAGTAAGTTGCAACAAAATCCTGGCAGGCAACAATTCTATCCTAGCCTTATCAGTGATTTCTCAAAGATGGGAGATAACAGAGAATGGACTAATATTAAAACCTCTACAGGAAGAGTGGGAGCTCTTAGCTTTATCTGAAATATACAACTATGGAATTTCAAACAAATAGAAAAATACAGAGATAATATAATCATTACATATCCACCACATATCAAAAACACATTATGTAATTATTTTAGCACATTTGCTTAGTATACCTCTTTGTTGCTTAAATTTTTATAAGAAATAAAATGTACAAGCACAGATAAAGCTCCACCAGCAACATGCTTTCCTGCTCCTCTCTTCGAGTGACAAGCACTCTCATCAAGTGTGCATGTATCTTTGCCTTTTAAGTTATTCTATTTTGCCACATATGCATATATCCATAAATAATGCATCATATTGGTCTGAGTGTTTTTAAATTTTATATAAATGATACTATTATTGCATGTATCTTCCTTTAAAAAACTTGCTTTTTCCGTTAAACATACCCTGTGAGATTTATTCATGCTGATATATGTAGATATAGTTCATTCATTTTAACTGTTGTACAATATTCATTGTATAAATAAACCCAGTTTATCACTCCAGTTTCCTACTAAGGGGCAGTTAACATTGTTTTCACTTTTTCATTTTTGTAAACAGTGCTGCAATGAAAATCTTGGTGTATGACCCCTTGTGCACATGTGTGAGAGTTTTTCTAAGGTGTATAACTAGAAATAGAATTCCCATCACTACCAATAAATTAAATATTACTTTCCAAAGTGGCAGTAACAATTTATCCTCCTTGCTAGCATTACTTTTGTTCTGTTTCCCTACATTTTTATCATTATTTGGTGATAACAGACTTATTGTCTTTCTTATCTCTTGGGATGAAATGGTTCAACGTGTATTTTCTATGTATCAGTGTAGGTGAATGCCTTTTCATATATTTATGAAGTCTCCCAGTTTCCTTTTCTGTGAATTGTTTTTTCGTATCCTTTTCCCATTTTCAAATGGGCTGTTTTTCTTTTCCTTATTGATATATAGAAGTTTTTATGTATTCTGAATACCATTCCTTTGTCAATTATGTAGATATAAACTATCTTCTCTCTATGTGGGTTGCTTTTTTGCTCTGTTTAATGGAACATTTTGTCATGGACATGTTTTTAATTTAATGAAGTCAAATTTATTACTTTTTGTTTTCTTTTTATTTATTGTTAAGAAATATCTCTTACCCGAAATCATAAAATATTATTCTACATTCTTCCTTGAAACTGAGCATGATGGCACACACCTGTACTCCCAGCTACTCAGGAGGCTGAGGAGGGAAGATCACTTGAGCCCTGAAGTTTGGGGCTGCAGTGAGCTATGATCACACCACTCACTCCAGCCTGGGCAACAGAGCAAGACTCTGTCTCTAAAAATACATACATACATATGTACATAAATATTTTGCATTCTTCCTTGAAAATTTTAAAGGTTTGCTTTTTACATTTAGTGTTCAACCCAGCTGCAGTATATTTTTGTGTATCATATGAAGTCTAGCATCCTTTTCTCCACGGGCAGCCAGTTGTTGTTGCACTGTTTACCGACCAGCCTAACTTTTCGCCATGGATTTATAGGTACGCAAATTCCCACATAGAGATGGTCTGTTTCAAGGCTCTGGATTCTTCTCCATTGATCTATTTCTCTCCCCATGTCAATAACATGGCGCTTCATTTAATATGATGGTATAGTAAGTTTTACCCCTAGCAGAGTGAGTCTCTTCTTTTTTTTCTCTTTCTCATCCTACACTTCTTTCTCTATTTCTGTCTATAAAAATATTTTAGGTCATTCTCATCCTTTTAACTTTTGTATAATACTTTGGGTCATCTTATAAAATCCTGTAAAACTAAATTCACTTTATAAATTAATTAGAGAACTGCCATCCTTCTAATACTGTTTTGCAATTTGTGCACATGTCTTCTCTCCACGTATTTAACACTTCTTTTAGGTCCTTCAGTAGAATTTTATCATTATCTTCATAAAGATATATTGTTCCATTAGATTTCTCTTTAGGAAAAGAGAAATTTAGTACATTTTATGGAAGGTATAAAGATACATTACTGATTTTGTATGTTGCTCTTGCATCAAGAAATCTAGCTAAACTATTATTGGTACTAATAGTGTGTAAATTTTCTTACATCAAAAAAATTTTTAATTAATTAATTTATCTTACTGCACTGGCTAATATTTACAATATTAAATGAAATGGCACAATATTTAAATGAAGTACAATGTTTAAATGAAATGGTGATAGCAAGTTTCATATACAAGGGATTTAGATGGAGCTTCTAATGTTTCCCCATTAAGTATAATATTTGCTGTAAGTTTTTGACTGATACTCTATATCAGGTTAAGGAAGTTTCCTTCTCTTCCAATTTTATTATGAATTTATGGATTGCTTTGTTTTTTACCCTTCATGAGTACTGAATTTTACCAAGTAACTATTCTGAATCTGTTGAGATAATTGTTTTTCATCTTCAGTCTGTTCGTGTGGTGAATAAAATTAATAATTTTGTTTAACGTTTAATCATCTTGACATTTCTAAAATGAACCCCACTTTATCATGCTATATATTTTAGTAGATTTTTGGATTTGTTTAGCTAATATTTTATTTATGATTTTGCATCATTTTCGTCGATGAAATTAGCTACTAGTTTTCCTCTGTGGTACTGCAGTTCTGAAAACTTCAGTTTCACATTTTTACTAACCACATGGAACAACTTGTAGAGTATTTCCTTTTTTCTATTCTCTAGAAGAGTTTGTATAAAAATAATTATATCTTTCTTAAATGTGTAGCACTTGCCTTGTAAAGCCTTAGAGTCTGATGAATTTTATCTGGGTTTATTTTTAACTACTGATTACATTTCTTTAACAGTTACAAAGCTATTCATCTTTACCTTAGTCATTTTGGTAAATTTGGTAATTTTTTTAGAATTTTACTTTTTTGACTAAAGCTTTTCTATTTATCACTATATAGTTTCTGGATAGGCCCACACACAGATTGAATAGGCAATTATAGTTTATTCCTAATATGATTTATTTATGCCTATGCTGTTTTTTCATTAGTCTTACTCAAATGTTCCTGTTTTGTTTTTGTTTTTTTTAAAATCCAGTGTTTGGTTTTATTGACACTCGCGATTGTTTCTTTTTTTTCTATTTCGTTAATTTTTACTGCTTTCCTTTATATTCTCTTCCTTCTACTTTCCTCAGACAAATTTCATATTAATTTGTAGACTTGGGATTTCCCAAACAAAGCAGGCATTATAAAATTAAACCCTAAACTCCAATGGGGCAATCGCAAGGGCTGGTGATTTCCAGGGGAGACAGCAGACAGCTCCATTTTCACTCAGCTTTACATTTTCTTCTTATCTCCCCATGCTGCCTAAGTGAATTCTTTTTAAGGCCATCTTTTAACTTAAACTGAAAATGCTTAAAGACCTCGGCTTTAGGCAGCAGTCTCAATTTTACCCTCCCTAATATTTTATTTATGATTCCGCATCATTTTCATAGATGAAATTAGCTAGCAGTTTTCCTCTGTGGTACTACAGTTCTGAAAACTTCATTTTCACATTTTTACTAACCTCATGGAACAAGTTGTAGAGCATTTACTTTTTTCTATTCTCTAGAAGAGTTTCTATAAAATGATTATATCTTTCTTAAATGTGTAGTACTTGCTTGTAAAGTCTCTTAAGGCCACCTTTTAACTTCAACTGAAAATGCTTAAGGGTCTTGGCTTTAGGCGGCAGTCTCAGTTTACGCTCCTTTCCTTGCCTGGACCCAAGGCCTTCTCTCCTGAGTCGTCTAGCTATAAAAACCCAAGCGTCTGGCTTCCCGGGGACCAATGTGCTCCACCCCAGGCAAGGTTGGCTTCCCTCAGTAGCCATTTAGGTTTCCCGTTCCAATTGTTAGACACGAGGAGAATTCTATTTCTTTCTTGGCAGCTTAGATACCCAGTAATTTTTGTCGTTGTTGTTATGTTTTCCTGTTTTCTAGGTATGTATAGCAAAAGCCTGTTTCCATTATCCTAGTTGATCCTTTCATTGGAACAGGAAGTTTTCAATTTAGGTTTTTAAGGACACGTGGACTCAGTATTTAGATAATCTGTATTTCTGTTCTCCTTTCAGATTATATTAGTAAGTGCTACCATTTACAGAACATGCAAAATAGGTGCAAAGTGCTTCGTATATATTGTATTTAGTTTTCACATCAACTGTTTTACAGATGAAGAAGCTGAGGATGGAGGATCAGGGTGGTGGGACAATACTAAATAATTTTGCCCAAGATCACACATTTATTTAGCAGCAGAGCCAGGATACAACTTACATCAGTGTTATCCCAAAATAGATGTGACTGATCCCCAAACTCCAGTTTTCTTCAGATTTTCTGCTGCTTTAACATCTCTTCTCTTCCCTGAACCAGCCTGCTAGGTGTGGGGATGTCAGTAAATCCCTGAAGGGCAAGAAGACCTCTTCTGTGGACTTTTACCTTAAACTGCCTCTAGGCACTGTATTCACCCACTAAAAGTTAATAAATACGTTTTGAAAATGATGATCTATAATTATAAATATTATCATTTAATGGGAGAGTTAAGGAAGGAGAAACATGGATTTCAGCACCATCCGTTGGATCATTTTGGAAGGTGAATTCCGAGCATGCAAATTTATTTCAAACCTTCCCTGAGGATTGAGTGCAAAGCAGCTGGCTGGTGCTTTTAAGCCTCTCACAGTTCGGCATAGTGGCTCCTGATGCTGGCAGAGCTCCTGTGTCACCAGGATCCGCAGAGCGTGGCAAGCCAAATGAAAGAGGAAGTTTGCAATTAATTAAAAATAAATGAAAACAAAAATCTTCCCCCAGTGGCTTGCTTCTCATCTTAGTTGTAATCCACAGTCAACATGTGGAGGCCACGTGGGGCATTTACCAAATGGAAAAGGTACAGGACTGTGTCGAAGAGACCACAGACGGCCGCTCTGGACCACACTAATAATTCTTTCAAATCCTCTCATTCCACCTCGTCAGGAGACACAGCAGCATTTTAAATCTGACTGACCCATATAAATTACCTTTCTACTCACCCGGCTGTGAAATTAACAGTCTGGGAAGACAGGTCCTGTCAAGCTTGCTGTGCTGCGCTGCTGAGAGTTTCAGAATGAATGGGGGTGGGGAAAGGAGACCCGCAGCGGAGCCGGTGAGAAAACAAGCCAGAGATCGATCTAGGTGCCTGCTCTTCCAGACCTAGAGCCAGCATGGGAGGGCACAAGTCGGGTGACACCGTCTGTTGTGCTGAAACACAAAGTGCTGTGAGCCCAGGACCCACAGCAAAGGTGGCTGTGGGACAGAGATAAACCACTGGAATTCGAAAAATAAACCCACAGATACTTTCCATTTTAGTGACACCTAAAGTTACTAGTGTCCTGGAGTACAACATTTAAACGTGCTTGGCCTTGGTTCCCTAAAATTTTAAGGAATTCTATTACTAGGAAGAAGAAGGAGAAGAAGCAGCTAAGTCTTAACAAAGCTAAATTAGTCAATCACTGTATCATCATATAATTTTGTGTTGTTTAAAGACATGGTTCCCAGAGAAGACCCCACATAGCAAAAACAATTCTGGGCAATAAAAACAAAATGGGAGGCATCAATCTACCAGACTTCAAACTCTATTACAAAGCTGTAATATTAAAATCAGCATGGTACTGGCACAAAAACAGAGCCATTGACCAGTGGAACAGAACTGAGAACCCAGACATAAAACCATCCTCATATAGCCACCTAATC
>RJWJ010028429.1:0-21422 GCA_004363605.1 Indri indri | reverse complement strand
AATAGAAAGAAATTAATTGGACAGCTGAAAATATATATAGAAAAAATTAGCCGGGCATGGTGGTGCATGCCTGTAGTCCCAGCTACTCGGGAGGCTGAGGCGGTAGGATTGCTTGAGCCCAGGAGTTTGAGGTTGCTGTGAGCTAGGCTGATGCCACGGCACTCGCCCCAGGCCAGAGAGTGAGACTCTGCCTCAAAAATAAATAAATAAATACATACATACATACATACATACATACATACATACATACATACATACATACATAAATAAATAAAAAAAGAGCCACAGCTTGAATTTTTCTGCTTTCAGATAATATTGTTCACAATTGGGATTTCTCTTGCACCCAACTTTCCTTGCATGAGAGAGTCCCATAGCTCTTTCACCACCAAGTTTATCAATACCAGGTCTTCACAGCATTTGTTTTTCTTGTTTTAGGAGCTATCTCAAGATTCATTTGGGTCTCAGGCATCCTCAGCCCCTTCAATGACCTCCAGTAAGGGAGGGCAAGAAGATATGAACCTGAGCCTTCAGTCAAGACCCTCCAGCTTGCCTGTGAGTATTTCTGCTACCCTCTCAAAAGTGATAGGGGCAGAAAGGAAACCAAAGAAAACTAGTTTCAAGTTGGATGTTTTGGTGGTGTTGATCTAAATGAACAATAAGTTATTCTTGAATTCAGGTTCAAAATTCTGAGTAGGCATTTAAAGACTGACTTATAGAATATCAATTCTGTCTACCTGCCCAGAAATAGGTTGTGATCTGTTTATAGAGTTTATTGTTTTTGTTTTTAAAGCTTGGGCTCTTAGGCATGAACTCATGAAGGGCAGAGAAGATGGAGATGTTAGAAGCACTGTTCTCCGTCAAAGCTGAAAAAAGTTTGTTTCTTGACTTTACTCTTGAGGGCTTAATTTTCAGGTTTTTGGCTTAGTGTTTACCTAGGAGGTAAGATGAACACTAAGCGGTTTTTCTGGTGGTGGTTTTGTATGAATAGGTGCTTTTTTCTAGTAGCATGCTTGGTGCCCAGGTGCTTGAATATGGAATCAGGGGCTTATTTATGGAATGGACTGATCATATCCTGAGAAGGGCAACATAGTCTGATGATTAAGAGCTTGGACTCTAGAGCCAGAGTTCCTGAGTCTGCATCTTGATTCTGCCACTAACTCTGTAGCCTGGGGCAAGTCACTTCTCTCTGTACCTTAGTTTTCACATCTGTAAAATGAACCTAAAAATATCCACTTCATGGGGTGGTGATTAACATTAAATAGGTTAATAGAGAGCAAGCAAGCACAGGCACTGGCACTTCCAAGCACTTCATAAATGTCAGCTTTTATAATCATCATCTCAGGGCATAGGGACTATGCTTGATATCTGAAAGGAAGTTAACACCAACTAATTGTAAGCTGGTTCTGGGAACATTTACCCTTAGTCTTAGCTCTGTGGGCAAGTCACTCAGCCTCTGAAAATTAATCTGTTGGGCACAGAAATAAAACAGGCTACTCTGAAAACGAGTAAGACAGTAGGTAGCAAACCCTGAATTACAAATCCTACTTCAGTTAGGAAATGGAAATTTAGCCACACATACCCAGATAATAGTCTTCTAAAAATTTGACTCTACTTGGATTCGAAGGCTGTCTCTTCAGTTATTCTGACTTGGGAGAAAATGGTTTCTGGATCTTTAAGGAATGGGTAGAAGGCAGAAACTCTCTTCATTATGAAACCTCCACTGGCTTCCCCTGAAGATGTCTGAGATATAACCTTAGTAGGGCAAGATCTATAGAGTCCCTCAGTACCTGGTATTCAGGCTTCAAGGCCCGGATGAAGAGCCACTCTGTCAGATAGGGCTTCTGAGGCTGTTGACTTTCTCAGCTAAGGAACTGGGGGAAGGAAGTGTCTGAATAAAGCGATTACTCTTTGTTCCCTTCTCATTAGTGTCTGTTGCAATCCTTTTCTGCATCCTGAACTTCACTGGAATGTGCTTTTTAACCTGATTCAGTCAGAAATATGTAACCACTCCCTCATCATCTATGGTCTGTGGCTAAATCGGGGTGAGGTGTTATTGTGTCAAGAACCCAAATCGATGGATTTCTATCAGTGCTGTAAGTTGCTTCCCTTCAAAAAGTTTTTGCTTGCTTCTGGTGACCTTTCAATAGAACTGTATTTGGTACTTTTCAGTCCTGGGAAGGCTCATATACAGAGATCCTGCATGTCTTCTAAGGGTTGGGAATCTAAGAGCTTCTGATTTGACCTACTGAAATGAAGGTGTTGGCAGCTTTTTAGGCCCAGGGGAGGGATGTTCCTGGGAAGCCTATCACAAGGAACATTCCCAAGTTTAGACTTCCACTAAAGATTCATCCAAATGGGTCATTTGCTCTGTGGTAGGAGCTCTATGTGGGAGGTGAGCTGGCTGGGTTATTGGCATCTTGTTTTTTTGAATTGCTTTTTGTCCCTCTGCTGCTTGGACAAGAAACAAAAAGTGGTTATTCTTTGAAATTTTGATTTGATACCAGATTTGCCTACCCAGGCTAGGAAACAGTCACATCTGAAAAAACGAGAAGTCAGATTCCTTACAAGGGCCCTCACCTTTCTTAACCAGCAGTTAACAGATCCCTAAGTTGGCTAGTGCATTTCTTCACTAAACAGATGTTTGCAGGGCACCTATTTGTGTTTGGCTTCAGAGCAGATTCTTGGCTGACTAGAGAGCAGCCCCTCCAGTTTCCCGTTGACTTCTTCGCTCATTCACCTTACCTGCTGGGCCCTAGAGCCATTATGATTGTGACCTTGTTTATTGCAAAAATTAAATTTTGAGGAGTTTTTGCTCAACTATTAATACCAAACCATTTAGCCACTATTATCTGAACATGTTATCCCTGTATTTAAAGGTCTCAATTATTTTCCCATTAATCTTAGAATAAAGCCCAAAATCCTTAATATTACCCAGGCATCAGAAACACAGATTGCTGTCCCCTGCCCCTCAACACACACCTTCTCATTCAGTAGATCTGGAGTGGGGCATGTGGATGCACATTTCTGACAAGTTTTTCGATGATTCTGATGCTACTGGACCAGAGATGGCAGTTTGAGAACCTCTGCTTTATCCTTTTTTTCTCTGCCTTCCTCTTGGCTTTCTTTCAGTTTCTCTAAGGCCCCATATACATTTTTTTTTTTTGCTTTCAGACCTTTGCACACACTTTTCCCTTTGTCTTTTACTTTTTCCCCCAACTCCTCCTGTTCATTTTTTAGACTTAAAGACCATTTCCTTAGAAAACTCCTTCCTAATCAAGCTTCAGGACTCAGCTTAAATAACTTCTATGATGACTTTACTGACTAAAGGCGGTTTTTATCTTACTTAAAAAAACCCCTGCAATATTTAAGACATGCAAAAAGGTTTAAAGAAGCTGGATGTGGTGGTGTGTACCTGTAGTCCGAACTACTTGGAAGGCCAAGGCAAGAGGATCGCTTGAGCCCAGAAGTTTGAGGCTACAGTGAGCTATGATTTCACCACTGCACTCCAGCCTAAGCAAGAGGGTGACACCCCATCTCTTTAAAAACAAAAAAGGTATAAAGAACAATTCAGTGCCCGACTACCCATCTTTAGAAACCAAACTTTGCTAACATAGGTAAAACCTTATATAGCCCTCTGGGATCACTTCTGTTTTTATTTTTTATTTTTTTTTAATTTCTTTTTTTGTTTATTTTTTTAGCATTCTTGTAATTCTTCCAACCTCTGGGATCACTTCCCTCTCTCCTTACCCAGAGAAGCACTATCCTATGTTTGAGGTTTCTTTGCTCCATGCTGACAGAGCATTTTATCGATGCCTCTACTTACTTGAATGGTAAGCTCCTGAAGGGCAGGCACTGTGTTCTTGACCTCTGTGCCCCCAACACCTATCATGTGATGCCCAAGACCAGTGGTTGTCTACTGTGGCTGCATGTTAGAATTACCTGGAGAAGTGAATTATCTTTAAAAACCAATGTCCAGGTTCACAGTGTTCTGATTTGTTTGATGTGGGCTGGGGCTTGGGCATTGGTGTAATTGGAAGCTGTCCCAGGTGATTTTGATTTGTGTGTAGAGCTCTACTATTCCAGATTGTGTCAGGTTCCTTTGCTATAGTAGACACTTAACACCTATACTTGTCAGTGATTACCTCAAGTATAATTTAAATTACTTATTTAATGCAGGCTCAGTGGGGGCTGATTTGCTGTCTTGCTTGTTGCTATCATAGTTCCGGGTGTACAGTAGGTGCCAACTCATTGGGCAAACGAACCTGAGCAGCGTCCATTACAATGCTCATTCAGGAAGTATACATCTGACAGGGGACAGCTTGACCATATTACTGGATTGTTGTTTCCACTGCTGGGCAAAGTGGGTATCACGGACTGTTATGGGAAGGCCCAAACTCCATTTTAAAAGATAGATTGATTTATTTGTGCTTACTGACAGTGACCTTAAGAAGTGAGATTAGAGTTTGTCATCTGTCTTGTAAAATATCTATCACTTCACCTTATGTTAAGAAGGTTCTTGTAAGGGATGGGTGAGCAAATCTCTAGGTGTTTCATTAAGGTCTTTAATTTTCTTCATTATGGGGTAAAATCTTTAAGGGACTTATCTGAATACTGGTATCTGACTTTTGATGAGAGTCATTTCTGAGACTGCCATGGAGCTGTATCTTTAAACGCTTCTATTTAAATGACTCATCCAAGTGTATGTGGTTTCCCTGGAATAGTGAATGCTTCCCTAATTTTTCTTACTGAGGCACATTTGTAAATTTACGTTTTGGTCTTGAAGAAAGTGTACCTGGTGTAGAGTGATGGAAAATGGTCTGGAACTCCTGACCTCAAGCGATCCTCCCGCCTCGGCCTCCCAGAGTGCTAGGATTACAGGCGTGAGCCACTGCGCCTGACTGAGAGTGATGGAAAATGGATAAAGGATTGAGAACCCTGATCTGGAGAGGTTAACTAGTGCTTCTCAAACTTTAGCACATAATTAAGAATCACCTAGAGGTTAATTAAAACAGATGACTGAGCTCTACCTTAGATTCTGGTTCAGTAGTTATGGGTTGGGACCCAAGAATTTGTATTTCTAATAAGCTCTCGAGTGGTACAGATGCTGCCAGTTCAGAAGACCACAACTGGAATAACACTGAGGTAGGTAGCCCTCTGAAAGGGTAAGAAAAAAATTTATTAGGCTAGGAAGCCACAGTGGTAGCTTGAATAATAGTGGTGATTTACACTACAGTTTGACTCTTGATGATCTTGAGGGCAGGCTGTGGGTTGAAAATAGTGGGAAAAAAGAGTCTTAGAAGAAACAAGGTTGCCTTACAGCCGTGGCCTCAGCGCAGTTTATTCCTGGGTTAGGGGAGCCCTTGTACTGCCAGTACCACCCTGGGTGCTCTGCGGTGCTTATCCCTGGATTCCTTCCATTAGTGGGGCCACACTTAGTTGGTCACCAAATCCTTAGAAATGGCTTTTGAATCTGGTTTCCCCTCTTCTTCCCCACTGCCTTTTCCTCCCAGATCCCTATTATCTCTTACCTGGTATCTTGCCACAGACCCCTGAGTCTTCTGTTTCTTTTCCTTCCAAGTCTTTCCTCAATGTAGTCACCAGAGTGATCATCTTAAAAAAACAAACCTGGCCAAGTTACATTACTGCTTTAAAACCTCTGGCTAACTCTTGTCTATGGGTTTAAGTCTAAGCATGACACACGGATTCCTTTGTGATCTGGAGGATGAGGATATTTAATAAATAAAGTGTAGATAAGTTCCTTGTCCCTGGAATAAAACCTGGCACACTTTTTGCTATGGATAGGTATTTTACAAGGGTTGAACTTGAATGGCTTCTGAACTCTTAGGTCTGTGATTCTGAATATGACACGGTTGCTATCCTCAAGGATCCTGTTCTGTTTCTTTAGTAAAACAGGTAGACATAAAGAACATATGCCTGAATGTTAATAATGAGTGCTGTCAGAGTGTGGTGAGGTCAGTGATCTATTTATGTCTCAGTAGTTGAGGGAAGATGTCATGGATGAAGTTCAGTATTATTTGAGTGGTTAAAAAGGAAAAGTCCAGCATGAGCAGAAGCCAAGTGGGGATGGGGATGAGGCTCAGTATAGATGATATTTGGGAGCTGGTCAGGCTTCCTTGGGTGGGAAATAATAGGAAGAAAAGCTAGATCATAGGGACTGGGGCCCTGGGGATCTAAGTAAGCCATTTCGATCTGATCTTACAGGCATGCAGATAGGTAATTAGGGCAATAACATGATAAAACTAATATTTTACAAAAATGATTCATTGATGTGTGATATGATTTGTCAAAAGGAGAGTCTGAAAGCAAAAGAATGAGTTAAACTGTTGAATTAATTCTGGCAAGAGGTGTGGAGTTCTACCTCTTCTATCTCATTTGCATAGCTACCTAGTCAGTCACACATATGAAACATGCAGGAAAGAATATAGAACTGAGAATAAGTGGATTCTATTGGGTGGAATATTTCAAGATCTTGATTGGTGGAGGGGGGAAGAAGTCTCATTGACAGAAAGGGAAACTCATTTTTGAGAAGTTTGAGAATAAGTTCCATTTTTATTTTGTGGAATATGATATAGTAAGATGTCCAGAAATAAATACCTAGTTACTAGTTGGAGATAGGAGACTGAAACTTTGTTAAGAGCTGAGTCCAGGTAAGAGTTTGGGCCTGTCTGTGTTAAATTATAGTTAATAGTTAAACTTTGGAATGAAGTAGGGATAGGCCTCCCAGGCTGTGGATTATGGAGAGAGGAGCCAGGTGGAGGAGCCCTGGAGAGTGCCTGAGGTCATCAGGTAGAAGTAGCCAACAGGGAGTTGGAGAGATCCCAGGAGGACCCGGATTAATATTTCCGGAAGCCAAGGGAAAGGGGGAAGATGCTCTACATCAAATTTATATTTCAAGGAAAATAGGCAGTTGGATTTGTCATGAAGCATTTTATTGGGATCCTTTTTAATAAGGAAAGGGGCAGATTTCTGGGGGCATGAGGAAAGGAAATGAACAAGGGAAAAAAGGAAAAGAGCATTCTTGAAAGGCACTAGAAAGAAGGGGAGGTGGCTGAATTAGTCCAAGTTCCTCAGCTTCATCTCAAAATCCACATATGTGTAAGGCAGATAGAAGGGGGATGGGGAAAGATACTGGCAGAATATTCGGAGAGTATATAAACAGGTACCTCTTTCTGGATTTGTGAGAAAGTAATCAAAGGCGTCCACTGGATTAGTTTACAAGGGACACTATACCCTTGGTTGAAAAAAGATAGAGGCTGCTGTTGAAGATCTGGATCATACTTGTTTCCTCTGGTTAGGTAGGAGTGGACGTCATTGATGCTGGGAGGGAGGTGGAGAATAGGATTAGGATATTTAATGTCTATCAAATTATCCATGGGCATTCTTTTATCTCTGGGGTTTCCGAGTCAAGTCTTCCAAGTGAAATCTAGTAGTATCTATTACCACTCATATTTTACTTCTGTGATGTTCTCAGACTCTCAGAGCTTGGAATTATGGTGGTCTGGAAAAAGGAAATGTGGGGGAGCTATGCTGTTCCCGTAGAATCCAAATTTTAGAGGGAAAGGAGCTATAGTCAACACCAATTGTTCTGGAAGGACAGGAATTGAAATGTACTGAGCATCCACTCCTGTTTTACGTATGAAAAATCAAGGATGAGAATCAAGATTTGAATTTAGCTCTGATATTTCAGATGAAATATTTCCTCTAGCATTCTACCTAGTAGAGGAAAAGCATGGACAATCTGATCTCCTCTTCATTTTTAGACAAAAGCCTCCACTCTTTGCCATTTAACATTCACTAGACTTGTCCTAAAGAAAGGAATATAAATTAATTTCCATTTCACTTGTGTTTTCCCAGTCCTTGTGATGGAGGCACGGATGAGTTGTGAAAAGGACAGGGGGTGGCCAAACCTGTAGGACCTGCTTGGAGGAACTAACCAACTAGAGAATCACCTCAAACAGATTTCCTGGCCCCATCCCAGATTTATTGGATCTAACTCTGTTAACAAGCTCCTCGAGTGATTCATGTGTCTAATGGTTTAGAAGCACAGAGTTAAAACCTAAGAGCTGAGAGTAAAATTTTCAAATGAAATACCAAGCTAGAGACTTTGGAATGTAATGAATTTTACTGACCATGTCTCTCAAGATTTAGATAATCTCTCAGTGTGGGAGACAGCCACCAGTTGTTTTGTGGGTGCTTTTGGGATCCTGGCTCCCCATGTGTACAGTTCAGAGCCCACAGTGGAGCCATCCACAGCTCCCAGTGTACCTCTACAGCCTCATCTCCAGCTACTCAGCTGTACCTTAAGCTCCTCACAACTCTTGGTCCTCTTGTTTAAGATATCCCCCCTCCCCCCCCATAAAACCCAGCAAACATCTACTTTGGCTTCAAAATCTAGGCAAAATACCTTCTTTAGGACTTCTTCCCCATTTTCTTCATGTTGTTGTAGCCTTATGCTGGTACCTCTGCTTGAGCACTTGGGCCTGTATCTGACACCTGTCATGTGCCCAGCACAGGCAGATACTCAGTAAACCTTTGTTGAATAGCCCCTAGGTTCTTGCTACCTAGCTGAGAGTTCTTGTTGTCTAGGTTTATTGAGGAGTGACAGAAATTCTCCAAATGCTTAAAAACTTGGAATGTTCAAAGGATTTTAATTTTATAGTTTCTCTTCCCTTGTATTCATTTCATGGTACAAGGAGAGAGCACCAGCAGTTTGCCTAGGTTTTTGATGGTTTATTTTCAAAAGGATAATATGCCATTAGCAAGTTTCATAGCTGGAGAGCCCAGGCCTTTCTGAGGTTGGTGACCTGTTTGTCTTATAGCCGACCATTTGTCTATGCTTGCTTCCCTTGAAATTGTAACTCAGGTGCTCTTACAAAGTCTCAGAAAGGAAATCCCCACCCCCTCTGTCATATCTGCCCAGACTGCTAAGAGCAGCACGTACTCTGTGCTCTGTGCATGTAGCCATCCCTTCTCTAGAACGCTAGTTCTCTGGCAGGGCTGACCAATCCGCTTCTCCATTTTAGTCACGCTGCTGCAGCCCTGATATTGCCTGGTGCCTGCTGGAGCCTGTGCTGCTTGCAGCAGATTACTGTATGCTTGTTCCTGGGCCCATTTCCTGTTTCTATTCTAGTCGCTCATGGCTCAGCTCTGCTTCCTGCCTGTGTGTCTCACACAGATTCCTCTTGCTGGAACCTTTTGTTTTCTTCAGATCAAGCTCAGTCTGAAAAGCAGCGGAGCCTTACCTATAATATGAAGGCTCCTGGAGTCAGTAAGTCCTACAGAGGACTAGAGGGAAGTACCTCCTCCTCACTAAGCACACCATTTGAATTTGACCTTGTTTTTTAGTTTGTCCCCACCTCTGCTACAGGAAACTGTAGACCAGAAATTGGTATAAGAGATAAGTTGGGCCACACTTGTCCTTACTCATCAGCCACACAGGGGTGGCAGGACTGATATGCCCTGGCTCTTCTGTACCTGGAGCTTATAAACATATTTCCTACTGCTGGTACTCTAGCGTAAGCCTCCCTGAAGCCCAGATGACACTTACTTTGGATTGGGCAGGTAATGCCATCCTCAGCAGAATAACAGCCTGCAGAGAACGCAGAGATGGAAAAGAAAGCATGTGCTGACTCAACCTTTCATCCTGTGTGAGCAAGTCACCCCCTTCCCCCATGAAGCTTAGGGTAGGAGGAGAAAGTGCAAGGAGGTTGTAGAAGAAGAAGTGAGGGAGGTTATCCGGGACAAATGTGTTTAAAGGTCTAAGGCTCCCTCCTCTTGCTCATTTCCCCCAGAAAAACACTAGCTTAGCAGAGCATGTGCTTTGTGAATAAATCTGTTTTCTCTCCTTCACAGCTGCTCTTTCGGGACCATTTGATAATAGAGTGTTTCTGTACTGAACCTCAGGCCTAGGTATATTTAATAGGGATTTAATGTAGGGAATTTGGGCTGACAAAATCACTGGAAGGAATGAAGGAGCATACTCTAGGCTTGGCTTCCAGGAATGGGACCCAGATTTGACCCACTAGAGGAACTCCTACCTCTGAGCCACTATTAGATTGATTGCTCTTAAATCACCCCTGTAAACCTGTGATCCAGGGATCAGTAAGCTGAAATCAAGCAGTAGCTGCTACTGCCAGAAACAGCACCCAGTTAATTGGAGAATAGAACCAAAATGCTTCTGTAGAAACAAGTGAAGGAGACAGAGATATGGTCTCTGCTATACTTTAATCAAATCTCATGAGTCCGCTTCTAATTAGCAAAACCCATCTGTAAGGGATTCTTGGAAATTTAGTTTAAGCTTTTTAACCTCTACAATTAGGGAAAGAGTAAAATGGACACAGCATGAGAGTCCAACAGAATATTCCCGACACTAACACCCCCCACTCCCCTGTCTTCCCTCCTACTCCCCACTTTACGTATGAGGAACATAAGGTCCAGAAAGGGTAAGGGACTTGCCCAAGGTCATTCAGTAAATGAGAATCTTGGGTTACCTCACTTTTAGTCCAGTGTTTTTACTGTTAGGACCAACTTCTGTAAAGGATCAGCAAAAAGATCCTTTAAGAGAAGGAAGCGACTGGGCACGGTGGATCACGCCTGTAATCCCAGCACTTTGAGAGGCCGAGGCAGGAGGATCACTTAAGTCCAGGAGTTCAAGAGCAGCCTGGGCAACATAACAAAACCCTGTCTCTACAAAAAAATAAAAAGAGAGAGAGAAAGAAAGCTATATTCAGAAAATAGACTTTACCTTTCATATTCTCTTCTCTTTGGAAAAAGGGAAGGAGGTATCGAGAAATATGACGTTGAGATTTCTAAGCAAAATTAATGATGCTATAGCTTCTGGATTTAGGTCTGCTCTTGAGGAGGATGTTGGAAGCATTTACTCTGGAGGGAAAAATCCCCCAAACCCAGAATTCTGAAATTCCTGAGTCAGCATATGGGTGAACTCAGTTGCCATAGTGACAGTGGCTTACCTTTACCCATTCATTTTTCCCTTTCCCTCCTGTTGGTGCTTTTCTGGTTTTTTGTTTCATTTGTTTTTGGGTGGTGTTTTTTTGTTTGTTTTTTGTGTTTTGTTTTGGTTCTGGTTTTGGTTTTTTTTTTTTTTTTTTATGAGACAGGGTCTTGCTGTGTCACCCAGGCTGGAGTGCACTGGCATGATCACAGCTCACTGCAACCTCCAACTCCCAGGCTTAAGTGATCCTCCTGCCTCAGCATCCAGAGTAGCTGAGACTATAGGCACACACCACCATGCCTGGCTAATTTTTAAAATTTTTTTGTAGAGACAGGGTCTCACTGTGTTGCCCAGGCAGGTCTTGGACTCCTGGCCTCAAGCGATCCTCCCACGTCAGCCTCCAAAGTGCTAGACTTACAGATGTGAGCCACTGTGCCCAGCCTGTTAGTGCTTTTCTGACCTTCTGCAGAACTGATTGGAAGATTACCTCAGCGAAGCACATGCCCTGGCTTCTGCTGTTGTCCTTCTGCAAAGAAGACCAACCAAAAATCAGAAAACCAGTCCCCAGATGTGTGGCCAAGCTGTTTTATGTCTATCCTTGGGGCACTTGAGCCTTTGAGCAAGAAATGAAACAAGTCCACCTAGAAATGCTCTTTACAGAAACCACTAGGGCCCCTTAAGCCAAGGCGAGAATCTTTGCCTTCAGACCTGGCCCAGAGGGAGGGACCTATAGTTGTGGAGGTCTGTTACCACAGTTCATAATCAAGTGTAGAACTAGTTCTGTTGTCTTTTTTTCATGTCTCTAAGACATTTGGTGTTCTACCTGAAAGCTGTGGTGAAACTGGTATGTATCCTAGCGCTGCCCCTTTAGGGACCAGTGAGTCCTTGGTCTCTTGATCCATTCACTTCCATGGCCTGAACTTGTTTCATCTTCCCACCTGCTATCAACATAGAATTGGCTGGCATTGTGACATCAGCTCTGGTTGCCACGAGGCGGAGCTCACCTCTAAGCTGCAGGCTTCCCTTCTCATTTTACCTTTCCCAAGGAAGCCGAGAAGCTGTGCCTTGTTGAAGGTGGGAACTAGGGGTTGAAGGCTCAATCTTGATAGTCAGGGAACCTATTCCTTAAGGCTAGCTTTGATGTGGGAGGAATATTGAATGCTGTTTGCTGAGATGAGTAAAGGTAATTTCCTGACATTTTGGGAAAGGTAGGAGAGAAACCAAGTTTCATATAAAAGGGATCAGTGTTCAGAGGAACCATTATTAAGAATATTTGGGTTTCTATCCCCCCTCAGCTTCTACTTCTAGAACTTGAGTATGCTCTCCTGTGTTCAGAATTGTTCTTTTGGTTTTAAATTCCTTTGGGTTGATGGCTGTCTTTTCTGGTTTAAGATTCTATCCATTCCTCACTCTCAGATCTTTTGTTCTACCCTTTCCCCCCAAATATTTGGATTTGATCTGGACCAGTAGGCTATGGTAGGGAAGACCACTGACGAATATAAATTTAGAACTTTAACTCCTGAACCAAGGAGGCCATCCAGCCCCCTAGTTCCAAGCCATGTTCAGCACAGTGCCAGCTTTGCCTTCCTCAGTCATCCTTGCTTGCTTTTTGGTTGCTGTCATTCTGAGGGGCAGCCAGGCTTGCTATCGAGAGGAGAAACTGATGATATGGAAGCCTAAGGCAACACCCCTCCCTTTTAGACTTCTCATACTGAGAACTCTGCTTGTTTTTCTGTGTTCCTTTCCTTTCACTCTCCCCCCACCCCTTTTCTTGCCCTCTTTGCTCAAGTTCTAGGATTACAGCTGATGATCACACAACAAGCTCTGTGAGGTTGGCCTTCCTAAGAGGGAATGCTTGACTTTGAGAAAGTAGGGGGTTCCTAACTTCTTTGCCTTCTCTAGCTTTGCAGTGCTCTTGTTTCCTGCTGGGATTAGAACAGCCCTATTCCATAAATATGCACTGCTCTTGGCTGCTCTAACTCAGGCCCAGCTCTGACCCAGTTTCATTTTTTTCGGATTTGAGTCTGTTAACTAGTGACCCTCAAAACACTCTGTACATTTTTGGCCAAGAGGTGGTTACTGACTGGGTAAGACAGTGAGAAGCCTTTTGGGGGCAGAGTATGTGTGCATGGGGGCTGGTCAGGTAGGTGATATGGTATTATGTTATCTTCTAATTTCTTTGGTTTGTTTTGTTTTTAGAAATTGGATTTTTTTTTAATTGGAGAAAAGGCATACAAATATATTTAATGTGTGCATGGGGAGAATCACAGAGTGATTGCCCTGAAGCCTGGGTTTATGTAAAATCTTCCACTTTTAGATTAGTCTGAATGGGGGTGTTAGAGAATGAATTGAAAGGTTCTCTGGGGCCCGTGGGTCTAGCCCTGAAGCTTTCCCACCCTCCCCCACTCTTAGAGATGGGGTCCCACTGTGTTGCCCAGGCTGATCCCGAACTCCTGGCCTCAAGTGATCTTCCCACCTTGGTCTCCGGAGTAGCTGGGATTACAGGCGAGCCCTGCGCCCACCCTTGGAAGCTTCTTGTGGACTGCCCCATGTAGCTTTGGCTCCCTCTGTCTTCTATTTACTCCTTCCGAGCTGGTTCCTAGAATTTCTTGGGGTTGGGGGACAGCTGTGAGGACCACCATCTCATCTATCCTTTGCCAGTTCTCAATTGTGTTGTTTGTTTTATTTGTTTAGGGGGGGCACACATAGGGGAGATGTTGAGCAGAAGCACTCAATGTGATTAAACCTCCGGCTGAGCAGATCTGTGGGAGTAGAATATCGACCTCTGGAAAATCAATGGCTGCTGCAGTGGCCCAGCTGCTGTTTGCAGGGGCTCCCACCACAGGAATGCAAGCAGCCCAGCAGTCTTTCTTCTCCCCCTTTTTTACCTCAGCAGTGCCCTCAGCCTCTACCCGAAGGGTCAGACCAACCTCAAGAGATTTTGCTGAGGTGGGTTAGAACAGCACGTTCTTGTATTTTCGCAATTAGATTGAAATTTCTCCAGTGACATAAAGCCCTGCCTCCTGATAGCCTCCTTTCCACACATTCCTTGCCTACACCGCTGCAGTTCTAGCTACAGCTCTTACCTGTTTCCAAGGCCCGTTTGGGATTGTACTTCTCAGTTTTAGATAGGAGAGTTGGTTCCCTTGATGCCAGCACCCAAGAAAGAGTCCCTCTCTCATTGTGTAGGTCTAGAATTCAGGTTCCAGGTTAGGGTGGAAGAATGGAAATTAAGGGAAAGAGAGAAGACTGATAAACATTGGGTCTAAAGAGGATGATTTTGAGTAGATAATTCATCGAGCAACATTTATCAAGCATCTTATCTTTTGTGTGCCTGGTATTCTTCTGGTCACTAATAGCCTGATCTAGCCTTGGTCCTACACGCTAGTGGAGAAAAAAGGCAGATACAGCACAGTGCCATCAGTCCTGTAACATTGAGTCTAAAGGAGCCTCAGAGGAACTTTGGGTCCTGCCTATGGGAAGGGGTCGGGTAGGAGGCTAGGAAAATTGTCCTGTGGCCTTCGTTTAAAGTAGATAGTTTAGCAGAATGGCTAGCAGATCTCTGCTAGGACGGTGGAGGCTTCTGATTCCTCCACTGCCCCCACAAAGCATTTCTCATCTTTGAAGTTCCAAAGACTAAAAACAAGGTTCGTCTATTGTTGCACCTATAGTGCATCTTCAAGCAATTTGTCCTTCCACCCAGTTCTACTTTTTGGTGGCTGGAAAAGTCAACCAACCTGATGTGCGTTAAAGGAAAGCTCTGTTGTCCCATTGTGGAGCTTGCTTGGCTTTTGCCTCCAGAAAAGAGCCTTCCCATCTTGTAGTTTAGGGAATGGGACCCTAAACAAGACCCAGTTGTCCTGCAGTTTGGAAAAGTGGCTGCAGGGCTGGGTGAGGAGAAAACTGAGGGTTTGAAATGGCCTAGGATGCGGCCATCTAGAGGCCGGGAATATCTTGATTTCTCTCTCTGAGCTACACCCTTGTGCTTGGTAATAAGATTAGAACACATTCAGTTTGAATACACAGCAGAGCCCAGCCTTTAGCCTTCATGGAACTCAACTTCCTTTTTGTTTCCCTAGATTCAAAGTCACCCTCCCCACACCCCTCTGCCCCCTCATATATTAAGTACCCTTCTGAAAACCCAGGAGTGAGAAAAAGTACTATACCCTTTAATTTAGCATAGAAAAAGTTTAAGAAGGTTATAGGTGAATAGGCTGATTTGGAATAAACTGTGAAAGTTATAGGAAGAGTAGTTAGGAAAGAGGGATGCACATAGCATTGTAGATTTGTAGAGTTGGATTATTTAGTATCACTTTTTCCTTTTATAAAGGAGCTAAGTGAAACCTTGTGAGGGTAGCTGTCCAGAGTCAGGTAAGCTAATCATCCAGCATGTCTGGAGACAGGTTGTTGCCTCACCTCAATTAGAGCATGGATCTCAGCCTTTGATAGTGTCAAGCTTCTACCTTATGGAAAGAGTTCAGAGTAATGTGGATTTGAACCCCAGTTCTTCTGTTTAGTAGCTCTCTGTCCTTGGACAAGTCATTTATCTTTAGAGCCTGCTTCTTTTTTTTTTTTTTTTTTTTTTTTTTTTTTTGAGACAGAGTTTCACTCTCTTGCCTGGGGCGAGTGCCGTGGCGTCAGCCTAGCTCACAGCAACCTCAAACTCCTGGGCTCGAGCAATCCTACTGTCTCAGCCTCCCGAGTAGCTGGGACTACAGGCATGTGTCACCATGCCCGGCTGATTTTTTCTATATATATTTTTAGCTGTCCAATTAATTTCTTTCTATTTTCGGTAGAGACGGGGTCTCGCTCTTGCTCAGGCTGGTCTCGAACTCCTGAGCTCAGGATGATCCCCCGCCTCGGCCTCCCAGAGTGCTAGGATTACAGGCGTGAGCCACCGCGCCCGGCCTTAGAGCCTGCTGCTTCTTTGTTGAAGTGGGGTGATAACTACATCAGATGGTTGTGAAAACTAAATGTGAGTCAACCTTAGGGTTGGACACATAGCAGTCACATATTCATGTCAATTCTGCTTTCTTTCAAAAGGTAGATATAGGCCAGGCACAGTGGCTCACTCCTGTAATCCTAGCACTTTGGGAGGCCAATGTGGGAAGATTGTTTGAGGCCAGGGGTTTGAGACTAGCCTGAGCAACATAGTGAGACCCCATCTCTACAAAAAAAAAAAAAAAAAAGCCAGGTGTGATGGCGTGTACCTGTAGTCCCAGCTACTGGGAAGGCTGAGGCAGAGGCAGGAGGATTGCTGGAGCCCAGAAATTTGAGGTTGCTGTGAACCATGATGATGCCACTGCACTCCAGCCCAGGCAACAGAGTAAGATCCTGTGTCAAAAAGAGTGGGGGTTGTATAATAAAGGGAGTTGCTTTATTAACTTTTTTCCAGCCTTCTTTGAATTTAGAGATCTGGTCTCCCAGAGCTTTCTTTATGGGAAAAAAAAATATTTTTTTATGTGTATATATATATGTGTGTGTGTGTGTGTATATATATATATATATATATATATATATATATATATGATTTCCTCTTGAAGGAGGGCCCCTGAAAGCATTCTGAAGACAACCCTTCTCTGCTGTGCATTACCCACCAGGCAGCCAGAAGGTACCAGGAAGAATGAAAGAATAAACCATTATCCCTAGAACAATAGCCTATTGTAGAAAGAGAGAAGAGGGAGTTTGGTGGGGGGTCTCTTCCTATGCAGTGGTTTCTAGGATACAAACCAAGTTTCCAAAACCAGGGGAGGCGGGTATAGGAAATAGATTTTTCTGAGCCTTTCCTGGAACAGTTTCTGCTGTTCTAAACAGTGAGGGTAGTCCAAGCAGGAAATGGTGCTTGTTCCTAAACTAAAAGGATGGTGCCAAGCTCTACATCTTTTCTTCCCCTTCCTTCCAACATGCTTAAGCCTTGACCTGGAAGTACCACCAGGACTAAGGGGCAGGCAGCTGTTCTGTGTGTTGATTCGTTCTTGGCATTTCAGCCAACACCAGCTAGCCTGCTCTCTAGGCATAGATGGTAGTTAATCTGTTGGACTGAGACCACTCCTTGGACAACAGTGCATGAATTCTGTAACCCTGGATTCCCTAACAGTCTGGGATGGATCAGATTGTCCTTCCTTACATTTATAGCAAAGACTAAAGAGAAAAAAAGAGAGCCTACAACTGAAACTATTGTACTGAAAATTTTTTTAGAAATGTTTGATAGATACCTTCTCCCCTGCCACCCTTGACAAATTGTGTTGCTTAAGGAAGGTTTCATGAAAAACCAAATCTCCCAAAAATGTATTTGCTTTAAGTAATTAGTTTTGTCTTAGTCCTTTTTCCTTGGAGTTTGTTAAAGCTGTTGCCTCCTTTCCTACCTTTTCCTTTTCTTCAAGAGATGTTTCCCAATCTCTTCTGTGTTCTTCAGGATTTCCTCCCATTCTCCAGCGTGGAAGCAGCCTGAAGAGGGTGGGGAACCTGGCAAATTGCTAGTGTAGATTTGGTCATTTGGGACTTTTTTTTTTGTTCAAGGATTGTCATTTAAGTAGGGATGGCTGCGTTACAACACCCGTGCTCTTCCCCCGCCCATTCCCAACCCACATATACACACAGTTAACTACAAGCATGTGTTTAAGATTTACGTGGTTCTCTTGATGAGGTGGTTTACCTGCCAGTAATCAGCACAACTCAGCAAAAGCTTTTTACAACTAAATGGATTCAAGAACTGCATCTGGGGTGTCTCAAGGATTCAGCCAAATTTATGGGAAAACCCTGAATCTGAGCATTGCCATGAGCCTGTTCTTTACGCTTGCCTATTGCCATTATTTAGTCTGTTCTGCAAAATGAACTGATGTCATCCTCATGCTGCTCTATTGGGAGATCATTTAAATCTCCCTCCTAACCCTGATCTGGTACTTTCCTGCTTAAAAATGTACTTCATCAGACAGCCAATTCATGTTAGAACTTGCGATTCTTCCTGTGAGAGCACCAGCACACCCCCCCACCCTGCCCCCAATGAGGTATGGACTGTGATTTCAGGCATGGTTTTGTTGTGGTGTGAAGAGAAGGTGTTAGCTGCTGAGTTCTGTTTGTCAGCAGAGCCTGACAAACTCATGCTGGCACTCACGGGGGCTGGGCAACCAATCACAGCTGGAACAGTTATCGTCATGGAGTCCCTGTGGGCTTCCTCTATCAGGTCACATCCCAAAATAACATTGGGCAGTATTTCAAGTGAAGAAATGAAGGCTTTCGGGGCTGTAGCCAGCCTGGAGTGTGAGATTCTGTGTGAAATAGTTGGACCTGCTCCAGTGCTTTTGATCTGCATGGTAGATGAGCAGTAAAATGCATGAAACACATTGGAAACACGTGAGGAAATTCTCCTGGCCCTGCTGCTTCCTTGGAACTGGCAGGGCACTGAGTGGGCTGATCCTCACCTCCTGTCTCTCAGCAGGATTATACTTGGAGGAGAGCAAACCTGGGGAAAGAAATCTTTCCACTAAAGGGACGTTGCTACAAATCTTTCAGTAGTCCTCATAGAAGGCTGTCTGTTAGGTGGGCCCTTTTGGGAGAACTGAAAATCTCGGAGTCCTGAAATGCCAAAGGGGACTTCCACCAGGGAGAATAGGGGCTTGAACTGATTGAAGTTTTTCTTTATGATGAGTGTGTTATAGAAAACTGAACTTGTTAGGCACATTGAGATCTGACTCAACAATCAGACATCTGCCTTTTTGTGGAACAAAAGACCTGAAAAACTGGCTTTTTGTAGGGTAGAAAGCAGAGGTGTGTCCTATGTCATAAAAGGACATGGAGTTCAGAGGAATATCTGTTTATGTAGATGGGGGCGGGGGAGACGTCTTTTAGAAACTTCTGCCCTTACCACTCCGTCTCATTCCCCTGCAAGCCCCCAAATTTATTGTGATCAGCCACTGGGACTGGTGGGTTTGTCTTCGATCTTACACTGCTTGTACATTGTTAATCTCTCACTCTAGAGTATTGCAGCTGGTCATTTGGCTCTGACCATATGGTACCAGGGGGTTTCATGCATGTGCCCTAGGGTGTCAACAAACTCAGATTTGTCCAGCCCTCTGATTGTATAAGTGAGAAAACTGAAGCCCAGCTGTTGCCAGCTTGTCCAAGGTTACAACTGCTAAGTACCAAAAGCTGGGCCTTAGTCTCCTGACTCAAAGGCGTGGTGCTTTTTCCTCCATTCATATAGTGTCATAGCATAGTAGAGAGAACATGAGCATAGGCTTTGGGGTTCAGCAGGCTGCGGTTCAAGATCTAGTTTCTACCACTTATTTGCTGGATGACTTATGCATCCCAATCTCTTTAGGCATCAGCTTACTCATCTTCAAAATGGTAGTGGTAGTAGTATCTATAACCAAGAATTACAGAAAATTAAGTAACTCTACAAAATGCGTGGCATATAGTAGATACTCAAATGGTAGCTATTGTTAATAATAGATGATATTAATAGTAGATGATCTGTCCCTTTGTATGCTAACATTCTGGTTCTTAAAATGATTTTAAACCAACTACCCCAATGCTGACCAGTTGCCATCTAATGAAAATGACAGTTTGAGAGATTGGCCTCAAACCAACCAAATTAGAGAGATAAGAAGATTAATGCTGCTTCCTTCCCCAGTATTAGTCTGTGCCCAAGCATCTCAACCCATGTGGGGCTGCTGTTGACAGTGGTTTATTTAGCACTTTTTCTCCACCGAGCCTGGGACACTTTACCAAAACTTTGCCTCTGTCACTCTGATGAAGTAGAAGCTACCTCTTTGCTAGCCACAGATACCTCCAGGGTCCTGAGACCCCCACCCCAAGGGCCGCAAGGATTTTCTTTAGGCCCCTGGGATCCCTCAGCTGGACCAGGGACATTCACCTGTGGATCTATGGTGAGCCTGTTTTTTTTAACAAAAGTGTGGCTGAAGGAACCTCATTAGTCCCTGCCCTGATCTGGTAGCAGTGGTTGGTGGATTTTGGTGTTTTATTTATTTGTGTTTGGTTTTTTTCCTCTCAATTCTTCAGTAGGTCTCTGAGGATATACACCAAATTGAACAGGGGTTCCTCTGTTGAGGGCAACAGAAAGACAACCAAGGGGGACTTTGGCTTTACCTATAATAACTGAAATGTTTTTACCGTGAGAGTGTTCATGTTTTATTTGTATAATTAAAGACAAAAACATTTCAAAGCAAAACACTTAATTTTTCAAAGCCATTTGTACAAAACTAAATTCTTGTCTTATGGATGGCCCCTTAATTCCTATTCTATTCTGAAATACACAGATTTCTTTTTCCTGTAAGCAAGTAGCTCTTATTACCACAAGCCGGCAGCTTGATAACAAGTGGAGACTGTGGGTGAGAGGACATGAGGAAACCTCCTGGTCCCTACAACAGAGCACTGGGCTATGGGTTATGTTACAGACTGTAGGGTCTACCAGGTACCTTTTGAGGCCTTTCCTGCACAGCCGGCTCCTCTTGTCATCTTGCTACCTCTTTGAGTTTGTGCTCCTTGGCTCAGAGGCCAGGTGTCCCTGGTTATAACTTAGCCCTCAGAACGGATGGAATCCCTCTCTTGGGATGAACCTGGGGCTCTTAATAGCTCCAGGAACTTTAGTCCTTTGAGAAGATGTCCTTTGCTGTTACCTAGAGGTTGGCCTCTTGAGTTCTCTACTGCACTGGAACTAATTCTTTTTTTATTTTATTTATTTATTTATTTTTGAGACAGAGCCTCACTGTCTTGCCTGGGGCGAGTGCCGTGGTGTCAGCCTAGCTCACAGCAACCTCAAACTCCTGGGCTCAAGCAATCCTCCTGCCTCAGCCTCCCAAGTAGCTGGGAGCCACCATGCCCGGCTAATTTTTTGTATATATTTTTAGCTGCCCAAGTAATTTCTTTCTATTTTTAGTAGAGACAGGGTCTCACTCTTGCTCAGGCTGGTCTCAAACTCCTGAGCTCAAACGATCCGCCCTCCTTGGCCTCCCAGAGTGCTAGGATTACAGGCGTGAGCCACCGCGCGCGGCCTAATTGCATTTTCAAAGCATGCTATGGTATAGCAGGTCTACTTATCAACAAGAAAGTTAGGATTTTCTGACTTCTCAGCTAACATGGAGAGCTGGACACAGACACCAATGCACAACTGCTGACCTCCCTTGCCTTCAGAGCAAACTTTGTCCCATGGAACTCAGCAGAAATGCTCCCAGCCTAGAGAAGTTGCCAGATGGTTTGTGGAAGGTCCAACCAGCCTGGATACTTGAGGGAGATCCTAAGAGGTGCCCTCTAACCTCCAATGTGATTGTGAGATTCCAGGGTCAGAGTCACTTTGAACTGATCTTTCCAAGGTGAGCTTGTTTGTGTGAGTAGGAAAAGGCTCAAATCAAGCCAGCTTGGATCTCCTTCTTCTTCAGTTGTGTTTCTTTAAGAGAACTCTTTTTTTTTTTTTTTTTTGAGACAGGGTCTC
>RJWJ010028428.1:0-21423 GCA_004363605.1 Indri indri | reverse complement strand
TGAAATATAATTACATTTATTTTATGTGAAATTAAATATATATATATCAAAAGCAGAGGCAAAGTGAGGCAAAAACAATGTAAATATGGTCAGTGGTGAACAGTATGTATCAACTGGTGTGGTGAGACTTTTACACAATGATTATTAAAGAAGAAGAAGAAACAATATACCAATAAAATGCATTAAATTTTAAAAATTTCTCCTTAGGGACAAATATGTATTGTTTAGGAAATGAGGGGAAGGTGAGCAGGGAAGTCCATGCTATCTGATGGAAGTTAATCCGATTTTGTGTTCATGGTGGGCCACCAGGTGGGAAGGGATTCACACACAGATAGATGATTGCTGTCCTGGAGAAAGAGTAAGACAAAGTCTAAATTTCTTTGTCTCAAGGGTAAAGGACAGAAAGAGAGAGGTCCTACCATCTACTCTATCCAAATTTACCAGTACATAACTTTAAAAATGCTTTTAAATGGACTATAACACTATTTAACAAATACATTTGCAGATATGAAAGGTCAATCTGTGTAGTCACGGAATCATTCAATTTAAAAACTAAACTTTTTGGAACAAGTCACTTAGGTCCTTTAGATACAATATGAGTGAGAGAATGCAACAGCAATTATTTGTTTCCCTGATATGAGCACATTCTCCCAAGGTCAGAATATAGATCTCTCAGGACCTTTGGGTTTCTCTGCAAATCTAGACTTTCCATGCAGGAGACAGTTAACGTCCCTCTGGGCAAGATATGCTTGGGGTTCAACCAGTAAATCAGCTTGAAGAATGCCTCAGTGTGGGTTAAAAATGCATTCAGGACCTATACATTTTCCTCACATGATAGGGCACTTTATCCTGCTGTTCTAAAAATATGTTACAAATACCAACGCCACATGAATTGCTGGAGGGAAAGGAGGAGAGCTGAGTTTGGTTTCTCACTTTGCCAAGTATAACTTCATCATCTGCCCTGAGATCTGGGGGTTCCTTTCTCACTGTCCTTTCTTGGAGAGTAATTAGTGTAGCCATGACATCATGCCACCGCCTGAATCAAGGAGAAGCAACTTGGGTGGTAAAATCTTCGTGCACTGCAGCAATTTTGGATAGGTTGAGGAAAAAAAGATTGTGCGTGTCTGTGTGTGCATGTGCGGGTGTGTGTCTGTGAGAGAGAGAGAGAGAACAAGAGAGAGAACACATGGGTATGTGTGCCTGAGTCTGAAAACATTTTATTGTGTCTATTTTGAGCCCAGACTAGGCTGTGAATACTTGCCCTGATATCTAGATCAAAACACAAAGAATTCAATTTTTAAAAATGACTTATATGTAAGATACAGTGCTGGGCACCACCTATGCATAACACCCAACCCTCCCTTCAAAGGGGAAAATACAGTCTACTGTAAGACAAAGGCACGAATAAACTTTTATAAAAGACAGAATAGATATGTTATATCTGAACCAATCACATCCCATTTCTGGGCTCCATAAAGAAAGCTAAAAGGAAAAACAAAATGTTGATGACCTTGCTTCAAAATGAATAATTTATTCAAGACATGTCTTGGTTTAAAAATAATGACCAAGCACATTTATCTCCTCTTTCTAATAAGTAACATAAGAGAGATTTGAAAAATATTGCATGTCTAGGCCCAGAACTGCAATAAAATGGAATTGACTAAGATTATGTTTCTTCCATCTTTGACAATAGGGACTGAAGATAGAAATTAAATTGAATTTTAGTAAAACAAAAATAAATATATTTTTTCATGCCTGACTTGAGTCTACGGCCAAGAATTATTTACTATATATAGGGCAGGAATTGTGTTTAAGTAGATACTTATTTTATATATGTACAGTATGTACAGACACATATTCATACAATATTGAAGAAAAAGATGTTGATGGTCTAAAACAGAGACAGAATAATGCAGTGGCTGTCAAACTAGGATAAAGATTGGTATCGACTAGACAGCTTTAAAAAATATTGATGCCTGAGTTTTATCTGCAAAGATTCTGATTTATAGTTGACCCTCGAACAACGTGGAGGCTGAGGGCACCGACCCCCATGCAGTCAAAAATTCGCATATAACTTTAACTTCCCAAAACTTAACAATTAATAGCCTACTGTTGACTGAATGCCTTACTGATAACATAAACAGTTTATTAATATATATTTTATATGTTATATCTATCTTATAATAAAGTAAGCTAGAGAAAAGCAAATGTTAAGAAACTTGTAAGGAAGAATAAATATATTTACTGTTCATTAAATAGAAGTGGATTATCATAAAGGTCTTCATCCTCAGAATCGTCATGTAGAGTAGGCTGAGGAAGAGGAGGGAAAGGAGGGGTTGCTCTTGCTGCCTCGGGGGTGGCAGCGGCAGACGAGGTGGAGGAGGTGGAAGGGGAGGAAGGAGAGGCAGGCACACTCGGCATAACCTTATGGAAATATATCATAACTTGTATGACTTTTTTGCCTTTATGTTTCTTTAAAAATATTTCTATATGGTACCAATCTTTCTTCCATTGTTTGCTTTAGTTTCAGTGCCTGTATCATCGAACGGTCCATGTCATAAAAGAAGTCAAAGCAGTCTTGAATGACTGGAACCCTTCTGCTAAACTGTCTCTTGCCAGTTTGTTTTCTGGAACTGCTTCTTCTACATTTCCTTTCTCACCGCCTGGCAGGGGGGCGGAAGCACTCGTCTCCATCAAGTCATCTTCTGGTAAGTCCTCTGGTATGGTGTGCCTATTAGCTCTTGAATTTCCCCAAGATCCATGTCTTGAAACTCTTCAACCCTCCCCCAACATTTTGTTTTTGCCATATCCACAATCTCTTTTGCGATTCCCTTGATTGGCTCTGTCATAAATCCTGTGAATTCATGCACAACATCTGGACATAGTTTTCTCTAGTAGAAATTTATTGTTTTGGGCTTGGTGGCTTTCATGGCTTTTTTCTATAATAATGGCATCTTTGATGGTGTAATCCTTCCAGACTTTCTATTGGGGTTCTCTTCCAAGGCATTGACAATCCTTTCCACAGAGTACTGTGTGCAGTGAGCCTTAAAGGTCCTGATGACCACTTGATCTAGAGGCTGAATTAGAGACGTTGTGTTTGGGGGCAAGTAGACCACTTTGACACCTTCAGTATTGAACTCCTAGGGTTCTGAGTACTCAGGGGCATTGTCCATTATCGAAAGAACTTTAAAAGTCCCTTATTGGCAAGTTACTTCCTGACTTTGGAGACAAATCATCAATGGAACCAATCCAGAGAAAGGGTTCTTGTCCAGGCCTTCCTGTTGTACAGCCAAAAGGCTGGCAGCTGGTGTTTGTCTTTTCCCTTCAAGGATTGGGGCTTAGCACCTTTATAAATAAGAGCAGTCCTGATCATAAAGCTGACTGCATTTGCACAAAACAGTAGAGTTAGCCTATCCCTTCCTGCCTTTAATCCTGCTGCTTGCTTCTCTTTCCTAATAAATACCCTTGTGGCATTTTTTCCAAGAATAGAGCACTTTTGTCTCCATTAAAAACCTGTTCAGTACTTGGGAGGCTGAGGCAGGAGGATCACTTGACCCCAGGAGTTCAAGGTTGCGGTGAAATATGATGAAGCCACTGCACTCCAGCCTGGGTGACAGAGTGAGACTTTGTCTCAAAAAAACAAAAACAAACAAACACAAACAAACAAACCTGTTCAGGCAGACATCCTTTCTCCTCAGTGATTTTCTCAATAGAATCTGTGAACTCATCTGCCGCTTCTTGGTCAGCATGGGAATCTGCTTCTCATGTTATGTTAACATTTTTAAAGCCAAACCTCTTTCTAAAATTATCAAACCACCCTTTGCTGGTATTAAATTCTCCAGCTTTAGATCCTTCATCTTCCTTTTGCTTTAATGACTTTGCTTTTTCTTAAATCTTAATAGTCTATAGGTATGCCTTTCTTATAGGAGTCCTACACCCACCTAAAAGCTGAATTTTCAATATGAGATGAAAGGGTATTTCAAAAAAATTCAAGGTTTTTGTGCCTGCTAGCATAGCTGCAGTGATGGCTTCATGGATTTCCTTTTCTCTCTCTTTGTTTTTTTACAATCGTCCTTATGCTGGATTCATTTACCCTGAAATGGTGGGCAACCACAGTTGCAGACCTTATTCTATGGTACATATCAAGCAATTCAACTTTTTCTTGAAAAGTCATGACATTACAAGGAAAAAAGCTGTCTAAGAAAGGAAATTGAATCATAATACTAGTGGTTTCAATTCTTTGACTTATAAAATCTTTTAATGTAATCAATTTACCTGTTTTGTTTTTCTTTCATAATTTCTGCTTTCGATATCACGCTTAGAAGGGCCATCCCAGCTCAATATTAAACACATATTTATCTAGTACATTCTTTTCCTTCTAATTCTTTAAACCACACACAATTGATTGTGGAGAACTTGTAAGGTGTCTGTAGGGAAACAGCCCTGTGCTGGTGCCGTGACCTCATACCTCACGGTCATCTCCATAGGCCACGCAGGCAAGACTCGACCTCAGCAGCACACCTGTGACCCTCCTGGCCCTTGAGAACATGGGGGTTTGGGAAGAGTTACTGCAAGGGCATTTCTTATTTGCCTCTCATCACTTCCTGGTTCTGGAGAGGTAGGAGGCTTCCTGACTCTGGGTCCCGGAAATTTTGAGACTTAGTTGTGGCACGACCTTGGCTTCTCTGCGCCAGGGTATCCAATCACTAGTGTCTTTGTCACCTGGTCCTTTTTATTTCGGTGCTGCCCTATGCCAGGATCCGAGGGAGCTAGCACCTCTGGCTACTTCCTTCACTGACTTAGGTAACTACCAAACCATCTAAATCTAAAAAGGGCGTCTTGTTTCTTTACTGGCAGAATCTATCAGCCTTGCTTTGGCCTCATGCTTGACAGTGGCTCTCTATTTTCTACTAAATGTTAGTAAATTTTTCTGTCACCATTTACTGAACAGTTCATTCTTTTCCCCATTGATTTTCTTTTGTCTTTTTCTCTTTAAAAAGTTTTTCTTATATACGAAATCATTTTGTACTTGTGTTTGTTTCTGGACTTTTTATTATGTTGCATTTTCCCCTAGCTCTCTATTCTGGGACCAAAACCATACTCATTTTTGTATGTTTATAATCCATTTTAAAATTGGTAGGGAAAACCCCTCTCATTATTCTTGCTTGTGAGATTTTTTTTTCCTAGATGTTCTTACACGTTTGTTTTAGTGGAAAATTTTAAAATTATTGGACATAACATCTATTATGTGGGTTAAAAAATATTCCAACCCACTGGAATTTCTCAATGTCTTTTGGGTGGAGAACTGGTATCTTTACACCCTTGAGTCCTCCTATCCTGAAATAGGTATTTCTTCACATTTATTAAAATCTTTTTAAATGGGTGGTAGAGTTTTCTTCAAAGAGGTCCTGCACATTTCTTGTTAAGTTTATGACTATGCGTTTTACATTTTTCTGTAGCCATCATGAATGGGATGTCTTTCTTTTACATTCCCTAAATGGCAATTGTTTGTTGAAGGGTTTAACAAGGTCAAGGGGGACCGTGGCTGGGTGGGGGTGGCCTGGCGGGAGGCAGGAGGGCACCTGGACAGGAACTGCGGTGTCTTTGGGGCCGGTTGCCACAGAAACGGTGCCTGGATGCTCTGCAAGCTTTGCCACTTCTGTTACCCCGGTTTTTCTCCTCACTAGCAGCTTTTTCCTCCCCGCAGCTTCTCTGAAAACTCTTCAGAGAGTGACTCAACCCCCAGTTCTTATTGAACACATCCTCTGAAACAGGCCCCTGAGACCAGGAGTTAGACTTTCAAGGAGGTGTGCACGTTGAGGAAATCTCGAGATGACATTGGAACCCTCTTCTCTGAAAAAGTCAGAACACTGTTTAAGCCCGCACCCCTCTCCCCCTTCCTCAGGCTCCAGCACGTACAGAGATGGCTAAGCTGCCAGGAAGCTGCTTCCTATTAGTCTAGGACCTTTAGGAACAATTTCTTTGCCTCCTTTTTGAAGAGGAGGCTGTTTGAGATTATGGTAAATTGGAAAGAGCACCCTGGAGAGGAGACCTGGGAGATGCCAGGAGAGTGAACACAATGATTTCTTCCTCCTCCTTTTCTCACCTCCCAAAATACCTCTGAGAGTTAGGCCTGGTGAGAACAGGACATTTTAAAAAATGAAAATGGAAAACTCCTAAAACGGCTTCCGTATAAAAAGATTGCAGGAGCACATGTATGTGGGGGAGAGGGAGGTTCCGTGGGCGTGCGATTTAGGAAAGTGGGACATCCAAACAAGGACAGAACAAGTAACAAGAGCACCAACTCAAATAAAATGATACCTGACATTTACTGAAAAATGACTCCAAGGCATATCCCGTTTCTTCCCTGCTCTCACCTTGAGGAGGAGATTCCCATCCTCTGAAGCTCCAGCCCTTTCCTCTCCGTTTCACTTGCTCCTCCCTCTCCCCCTAGGAGTGGTTCAATTCAATTAGTTCTATTTCTAAGATGGGGCTCTAAAGACAGGACAACCCCTGCCCTGCTCCTTGGAGCCAGCACTTCCCACTTCCTGTATCCAGCAGGAAACTGATCCAGCAGGGCCTGCTCCTGGCCAGACTCCCCAGGTCTCTGCTCTCTAGGTTGCAGCTTTTCCACCTGGGCCTGGGTGGGTGTCTGCCACTCCTGGAGCCTGCGACCAGGCCAGGCTTGGCAGGCCAGAGGTAGGGGCAGGATGTCATATAAGCCAAGGCTCCAAAACCGAGCACCTGTTTCATTTATGTTCCTTATGATTTTATTTACACAACACACATTCAAAGATAAAAGTATAATCAATTTCAAGACAGCAATGGCTGAGCATTATACCTCGAAGGTGAAGTCCTCCTGGGCGACCGTGCTCTAGGGAGCCAGCTCAGATCCTCAGTTAACACTTTTCATCTATTTCTTAGCTGATTGGAAATTTGGGGCAGGAGAACAAGGGAATAATTACCACCACCCTCCAAGAGCCTCCAAAAGTTCCATGAACTAGGCACGTACTAACATCACCTCTAATCTTCAGCTTTGTGGGCAAGTGTTGTTATTGTCACTGTACAAAGAAGGAAACTGAGGCTCAGAGATTTAAATAATTTGTTAAGGCCATAAAAGCTAGTAAGTGGTAGAACTAAAATTCAATCTAGCTTTCTTAGGTTCCTGTGCTCTTTTTACTCTATAATGCTTCCTTCAAAATAGCAAACGTCTAAATGAAACCGCCTAGTACTCAGAGAGGCCTTGCTATGTGACCAGCATCGTGCTAGATCCTGTGGGGGAGATGCAAGAACTACCATTGAGGAGTCTGGAGTTACAGCTGTGATATCTTCGGTTTTCAGGTTTTGCCTACCATGCCTACAGCTGGGTATCTCGAACCATGTCTGTACTAGAGATTGTACTGTCAGCATCTCCCTATTTTTGCCCTCGTTTGTTCTAGGTTACCAGGTTCCTGGCCACTGCTTGCTGGACCAGTTTGTCTCAGGATACAAAGGCTCTATTGGCCAGTGGAGCTATAAGGTCATGAAGACCCCCCTCCAGGGAAGCCAGGAGCATGAATGAGTGGCTTCCAGTTTTGCAGTATGGAAACTGAGTCTTGCAGAGGAAGTAGGGCAAATGAATAGAGGGAGCTGAGAAAGAGTTGGACCGAGGAAGTGCCTTTTAAGTATTCTTAAGATAACCTCTATTTTACTTGAGTTTCTGTGATGGAGTTTCTAATCCTAGCAACTAAGCAATGCCTGTCCAGGCCATACCTATGGCCCAAACGAAGCTTTCTGGGGCCAGGGAACCTCTTAATTCAGAACTAAACCTTTATGTAGAACAAAACAACAGGCTTTTAAACTTTTAGCCAGCCCCTGCTATATGCTAGTAGAGCAGATAGGAAGTGAACATGTATGAAGTCTTTCCCACGTGTCTGCCAGATACTTAAACCTTAAATTATTATTTAATCCCCCTAAAACTCCCTTAAGATTGTCTTATTATTTCATAGGAGAGAAAACAGAAGGGTTAATTAACATGGAGAGGCAAACATAGCAGTAAGGAGGATGGCTTAGAATAGAGTTCTAGGTTTCAGTGTTGGCCCTCCTCCCTTAAGGCTTTATGACTTTCCTTGTTTTTCAACTTCTCTTACAAACTTCAATTTCCTTATCTATAAAATGGGGGACATAATGCCTACCTTACAGGGAGTGGTGTCAATTAGATTAATGCAGTACAAGCACAATTGGTGGACATTCAATAAATGTTAGCTCTAATAAAGCCCAAAGTGGCAGGGCTGGGGCTTCACACCCAGGTCCATTTGGCTTCAAAGCCCCGGCTCTTTCCACTCAACATTGGCCTCTCAAGGGCTAAGACAGATCTCTCGACCGCTCCAACACAAGGCATCTCGCAAGGAGGATGTAAGGCATTTTAGCTAAGCATGCTGTTACCTGTGCTATAAATCTGAAAGCTAACAACACATTCACGTGTGTCCTGGGTCTGTGACTCAAGTTATATGATTTTGTTTTACTTGGAAAACCACAGGGAACAGGAGAAAGAAATCAATGAAATTAACTTTACTCTGATTCTTCCTGAAACTTTCAGGCTCAAACAGGGAATCTGAGATAAGTAGATCTTAGAGTAATGGTGCACCTAAATCAGACCCTTGGGCATGAGTCACAGGCTCTTGAAAGAGCAATTTCAAGTACAGTTTTGGAAATCTGGTAATAACAATCACGTCTGTTAGCACATCTTTAATTTTAAGGTGCTCATACATGACCCACCATGTATTAACTTTGATCAAGTCACTGAGCCTGAGCTTTATTTTCCCTAACTTTGAATAACCCAGGACTTCCTTCCTACCTAACAGTGATGCTATGAAGATAATGAATGTAAAGGCACTTCATAAATGGCAAAGTTGGAGATAAAACACTCAAGTATTCAAACTTTTGTGTAAATAGTTCAGTTTGAAAAAATGCAGAACACAATATAAATGTGGAGTCAAGACTTGGGCTCCATTTCCAGCTCTACTCCTGATTCAGACTACATATAAACTGTGTCCAAGATTCCAATGGAAAATGCTGAAGTAATTAATAAGGTCTTTAGAACGTTTAAAATAAATAGCATGTAATAAGTAACATGTTAATTTTGCTTTAAAAAAATTCTGTCTTTAACCTTACCAAGGCTCGATATCATTCATGGCTGAGGAATCCTATGTATGGGTCTCTATCTGTAGAAGGCTCGATTTCTCGTCAGAAATTTTCTATCAAAAGTGGTCCCCTTAAGTCACAGCAGGTTTAGGAAAATTCAATTCCCAAGAGTACTGCTTTTAGTAGAGCACAGCTATGTCTCTCCCTCCCACTTCCCACAAAATAACAAACAAAATCCTATTTCCAAAGGTTTTCTGTATTGTTTGATTTGAAACTTTCCCAGGCTTTGCATCTAATGCATGTCAGTGTTCTCCTTCAAGAGAAACATGGCAGTTGAGTACCCAGGAGAACACAAGTGAGTGCCACATACTTCCTGAGACTGTTTACACAGTTCTATTGAGCCATGGGGAAAAAAGAAGGCCTAGAGAAGTGAGAGACACCCACTGCTATTCCAGACACACGCATGAGACGCTTACTGATTGACGACACTCTTCCATACCAACATGTGGTCCAAAATGGAATCCCTCTAATCTTTCATCATACCCTTAAAAAACACATAGAAAATATTATGAATTAATTGACCTTAAATCAATGTGAGAGAAATGAGGGGGGAAAGTTAACACACAAAGAAACACAATACAAAAATTATACAATGTTTATAAGCTACATAAGCTCCAACAAAAAGTTTGGGACACAGATTTGGTTATTTAGATCAAAAATATTTATTACAAGTAGATTCCCTTTCCCCATATTAAAAAGAGAACATAGGACTAGAAACATTCTGAGAGTGGAAACCAGATTAAACCTATTCCAAAGTCCATTATCAACTTAGGTATCTCTAAAGAAAAAGATATTTTGGAACTTAAAATTAGAGAAACATATATACAATTTAGACAAAGGAAAAGAAAAAATGATCCTTCATATTTTACAGTCTTTAATTAAGCACATAAAACTGTACTATTTGATATATTTCTCCATGAACTTTTTGTGAAATTCCGATCGCAATGTATCATTTACAAATCTTTTGTCTTTCTTCTGATCATCTACACCTTTTGCACAGTTCTTGAAGACAACATCATCATCCCACCTGAAGGGAAAAAAGAAAATAGAACGTCTCATAATGTTTGTATCAGGGGACAAGAATACCATGTACATTGCAAAGCTTAGTCATCACACAGAAGGATGCTCAACATGTCCATCATTTGATGCAGTAATTACACACAATGGAATAAAGCAACTGTTAATACATAATCTTGCTTTATTATAGCAGGAAGAGCAATTCCTGTTTAGAACAAACAAAACATTCTTATTACTTCTCCATTAAAAGAAACTTTTCTGTCAAAAAGCAAAAAAAACCCCATAGATTTGAATTGCATAAATACTTAGTCTTCAGGTCTAAAACAAAGAGGCAGTACCTACGACTACTCTGATATTACCATAGACATCTCTAGATGATAGTAACTGATCAAATGAGGTTTTGAGGATTTTATATATTCTTCTTTTATCAGTTAACATTTAGTAATCATCCACTGTATTCACATTATAGGACAACAAAAGGAGAGGGAACAACTGGGGTATAACAATTAAGGGTCATATATGGCCCATATCTGCATTAACCACAGAGAAGATAAGCTCATAAACTCAGGGCAGAACTCTGCTTAGATTCTTCTGGTTGGATTCCTTAATGCATAAGCATTCAAAAACACCCATGGGAGAGCTATAAAACACGTGTGTTACAGAAAACAAAGCATGATTTCAGACTATCATCTAGCATATAAAACGCAAGCCCATATATATGATATGGATACTTCCGCAAATATAAATAAAATACAAGCCCATATAATGTGCGTTTTTGTGTGCACATGTATGCATGCCAAGAGAAACTGCACATGGGACGTAAAGAATGTGGGCACCTCTGGAAAACAGCGTTAGCAAAGTCATCACTGCTGCAGTACACAGAAACATAAAAAACTGAGCAGGCTGATACAACTGTAATGTAAGACATGTTTCTATCTCCAATTCCATCTGCATCCAAAAAGGCAGAAAAACTATATATATACATATATATATTTAAAAACGGTATAGTTTTTGTCTGTATCCACTCTCCTCAACTCACTCCAACAGGTTTTTTGTTCCTCCTCAACAACAAAAACTGCTCTTCCTTGACATCAACATTTAACCTAGATGATCACTCCTCTCCTCTTCACTTTGTTTGCATTACTTCCAAGACACCAATGTCTTTTGGTTCTCCTCCTTCCTCACTGGCTGTTCCTCCTCATTCTAGTTATTTTCATGCAAAATTCACTTAATATTTATTAAGCACCTAGTATAATGTTTAGAGGTTGGGTAGATGATTAGAACAGCATTGATACTAATCACCTACCCAATCCCTAAACAGTAGACCAGACTGAGTCCTATGACTTCTCCTCTCTGGATATTCATTCCCTAGGTGATCTCACCCTGTCTTATAACTTTAAAAAATTTCTATAAGCTGACAACTCGCAAATCTATTATCTTCAGCTTGGATTACTTCCAGAACTGTATCAAGCTATCGAGTCAACATCTCCTCAGGGTTGTATATAACACCCCAAACTCACCATGTTTTAAACTTGGTACCTGCCCCACCCCCAAACTTAGTTTACAATCTTCCCCATCTCTATCCTTTCAACTGCTTAGGTTAAACCCCTTGGAGTCTGACCTCTGATAAAATGTCGCCTTGACAGCAAATCTTCCCTTGACTGTACTATTGCTGCTGCATAGAATGGGTAGATTTTTATAGCTTTACAGGCCATCGTAAGGAATGGATTTTTACTGTGAATGAGTTAAGAAGCTACTGGAAGGTTTAGAACAGTGAGCTGTTGCTGTGACTTTACAGTTTAAACAGCCAGGAATGGGGTGAAGCAGGTGGTGAGTGTGCAAGGAGAGCATTAGTGGTACTGCATCACTCCAGACGCGAGACAGTAGCAGTGGAGGTGGTGAGAAATAATGGATAGAGTTTAAAAGTTAAGCCTCCAGTGTTCCTTGACCACTTTATATAAAATAACCACCAATCTTCTTCCCACTCAGTACTTCCTATAAACTTTTATTTTTCTACATATCAGCATCTGAAGTGTTAAATACAGTATTTACTATTTATACTCTCTCTTAAGCCCTCTACTTTACCCCTCCAAATACACACACTGCATAGAAAAGAGTTATCACAGCAAGTCTAAGACTACTAGCCTTAGAAAAAGGCCTGTGTGCAAGCCTGGCATTTGAAAACTTGGATTTCAGGAATCTTCTCACTGGGACCAGAGCTATTATTTATAAATGTGGTTTACTCTGAACACCTACTTTTCTTTCTGGAGTCCAGATTTTGCTATGAGCTAGGCAGAAGTTGCCTGCATGACTCCCCCCTACCTCCCAAAAACTTTGGGCACTGAGACTCTAATGGGCTTTCCTGGGCAGAAACGTGGCATACGTGTTGCCACATTTTCATTGCTGGGCGGGGGTCAGGAGGACAATGAACTCTGTGTGACCACTCGTGGGAGGGACAGAGCATAAGGAAGCCTGCATATGGATTCTTCTAGTCTCTACTTGTATCTTTTCCCCTTACGATCTAGCTGTGTATCTTTATTACTTTAGCCATGGGTATAACTATATGCAACTCCCCTGAGTTCTTTTAGTGAGTCTCTAAATGTGATGGGTGGTCTTGGAGACCCCTGACATGCACACTCAAAATGTTGAGCCTTATAGGGTCAAGGGCTCAGTTCATTACTCTGTCCCTAGTGCTTAGATCATTATCTGGTACACAGCTAATTAGTATAACTATCTATTGAAAATAAGTTTATTTTCTTTCATTTCCCTTCTTTCATTATTCCAGTATCTGATAGAGAAGAGTATCAGTGGCAGGTGGGGTTCTAGAAGCTTTACATAATGCACTTTGCCATCCAACTCATAATCTACACACACACACACACACACACACACACACACACACACACACACACACACACACACACCCGTTACTGTATAGTACCTTCTTTTAACTTTGAAGTTGGCCTGAGGCTGGGATGGGCCAGTGAGATTAAGGAGGGGATTTCCACTCAGAATGTTCTCCATACGAATCCTTTCTTCTTCAGCTTTTTGCTCTTGTTCCTGTCCATGATAAAGGAAGAGTCACATTTACTGATATTAACTCTGGAATCTATTTTCTTATATTAGCTCATTAAAAAAGAAAAAAGATTGTTAGGATTTTATGGGAAGAAAAACATCAAAGAAGGTTTTTTTATTTTTATTTTTTTGGTTTTTAAGACATATCAGAAAAGTCTCACTTAATAATACTCAGTGAACATTCGTTTCTACTACTAATTTACCTGACATCCATTTTGTTCTTGTGATTTATTCTTGCTTTCTATTTTTATACCTCTTATCTTCATCTGTTAACACACTGTCTTTCTTCACTTTTATTTTAGCATTAACATCTTCAAACTCAACCTCAGTTCCATTCTTAGAATTAGGAATATCACATGTTTAAAATCCTCAGCTATAACATCTACATCTACTCGTTATGCTAACTTAACTCAAATATACATCCCATTTTGCTGTGTTTTGTGGATGACCAAAATCGATGACTTAATAAAGGAAAAAGAGACTGCATTAATTTTAAAATGAACCTTTATTTTAATACCCTAAGTTTTCATATAGTTACTGATATTTTATTTTAATATTTAAATGTGAACATGAATTTCATTTTTATGAGGGTCGATAACTGGGAGGTAGGAAGATGCAATATGCAAGGTAATAAACAGGAAAATTCTTGTAGGTCACTGGTCAGACAAACAAAATCAGGAACTACCTATCACAGATTAAGAACAGATAGCTTTCTAAAAATTATATATTTATTTTTAACAAATTATACTGATGCTTAAAGTAAAAAGACATTTTTCTGAAATGGCAGAAAAATAGGAGCTCAAGTATACAATGTATCCAAACTTATAATGATAATGTGCGTGACATATAAAGGTCTTGGCCTGTTTATGTTTGGAATTTTATTTCCTTTAGAGTTATTGGATGACTGGCATCGTGAAAAAAGGGACCAACTCTTTCAATATTCAAGTACCAGGCACAATGTGCTTCATGAGTACAGGCTAGTGGTCTGACGGCCTTCGGGTCAAATCTGAATGACGCCATTTTTATAAATAAAATTTTATTGGAACATAACCACACCCATTCACTTATGTACTGTCTATGGCTACCTTCGTGCTGTAACAGCAGAGCTGAGTAGTTGCAACAGAGGCTGTATGGCCAGGCAGCCTGAAATATTTACTATCTGGCTTTTTACAGAAAGTGTGCCAATCCCTGACATGGACTAATTGGTTTGAGAACCTTATTTTGGGAAACCTCAAAAACCAACCAATAGAAAGCAAAACAGGGACAAAAGAAACAAAACTTCATTCAACCTCAAGAAACGTTAACACATTTTTGTACAAAGAGATTAAGTGAAACTCACAAAACTTCTGCAAAACATTCTGTCTAAAATGTTTAAAGGTCAACCAAAAGCATTTAAATTGCTGGTCTCATTATATATCCAGAGCTATTAGGCAAGCTAAAATAATTTGGAACAGCTGCCCTCTAGTGGTGTACAAGTGAGATTGGGAATATAATTATTTGCACTTATAAGTCCCATTTTTAAAAATTAGATATAAAAACTATAAACTATTATTAAAATTATGCTTTCCTTTGCCAAACTTTGATGAGAACTATATTTTAAAATACTTTTTTTCTTTCAATCTGAATTCTAACAGTCTTCAAAGCCTATCCCAAATTCTTCCTCTTTTCTGAATTCTTCCCTGGCCCTTCTGACTCACATGAACTCCGCTTCCCCCGATTCCTAGCATTAACCTACGTCAGTGTCTTTTCCAAGTCTTTTTCCCTCCTCCTTTTTTTAAACGGAACAATTCTTGGCTCAAAAGAAATCTTACACAGAAGTCCATAAAAAGCTGTGCTGTGTGGTTGAAAATAGGGGCAGGCATGTCTACTTGAATGTCTCACACAGTGTGTCAAATTCGATGTGTTCAAAACAGAACTTACCATGTCTACCTTCCCTCTGCTTAATATGCTCATTCTTCTGCATTCCCTGTATTAGTGCATGGCACCAACATCTGCCTAGAAATTGGGGGTCTTTTTTGCTGCCACAACCAGTCACGAACTGGTCAATTCGACCCCCTTGACAGCATCTGTTTGAGTCTCTCAACACCCATTATACAAGTTAAGATCGTCTTAATTGCATGTGAGGATTATTGGAACAGCCTCCTGTTTTTTTCCCAATCCATCCTCCACATTTTTACCAGAGTAATCTTTCTAAAATGCATATCCAATCCTATCACTCTCCTGCTGAAATCAACTGACTCCTCCTAAACCGTAGGAACAAAATGCAGACTTTTTAAGCATTAATTTAGAAACCTCTAACACTCTGACTTGTGCTTGCCTCCTCAGTTTCATCTCTTATTATCAGTACTCTAGGTGATTCATTCAAAGTTTTAACTCTCTTTGAGTTAGAAAGATATTCTTTACTCTAATTGGAAAGACTGGGGGGGCTGGTTCAGAGAAGTTAGGTAACTTGCTCTAGGTTACATAATCTACTGACAGATTATTGCCTCAACAAGTGCCTAGGCAGAAGAAAAATAGACAATCTTTGTAGGCCATGGCTATATCTTAATCATCTTTGATTCTTCTGACAATCTACAGACACTATCTAAATGTCTGTTGAACAAATGAAAAACAAATCAATGACTAGCAATTTAGCAAGTATTATTCAGCATATCTGAACCATTCTGAAAGAATTTCTAACATAACCAGGATACCTAGGATGTTATAAAAATAATTAGATTTATAGATGTATCAGATGCTATAATATTTAGAACATGGTGAGGAAAATTCTAATATAAGATATTACTTGAATTAAAAAATATTTATACTTTAGTATGTGTGAGAAGATGCGGAGTTGTAAATACTTAACACTTTGATTTTACCTTTCTGGCCTGCTCTTCAGCTCTTTCTTTTTTAATTTTTTCTAGTTCTGCAAGAAGAGCTGCAGTATCATCATCATCACTCTCTTCTTCAAAATCTTCATCTTCCTCCTAAAAAAAAGAACAGTGATGGTCCAGAAGATTGAAGAGAGAATTATTCATTTTTTTCCATAAAAACTGCACTTACCAAATCTCTGGGACATAATTAAAGTTTATAAATATTCACTAAAATGTCAACCCCTGACAAAGTGCCTTTCAAATTTACATGTCCAAAAGGTAATTTCCATATGAAAATATTTCTAAAAATAGAAAACACTTTACACGAAAACATATATACAATGTATCACCCTAAGAATCGAAATAGTTTTATGTAGTTCAAAACAACTTTAACTTAGCAAGGATAACCAAAAATGCAAAAAAGGGTGACAATTCCCAGAAGAAAGTAACTTCAAATGAATAATCATTAAATCTCACTTAAAACTGGGTTTCTTGTTTTAATTATTATCAGTAACTACATGAGTCAATTCCAGAATTAATTGCTGATATATGTACAAATTAGATACTACCCATAGGAGGCCACTCAGATTTTTTTCACTGTACTATATGTAGAAAACTGCAAATTAATTATAGGCTGTAGGGTCACACTGAATTTTAATGTTAACTGGTATATTAATCCTTAAAAACCTTCTGCTTACATTACTTCCCTTCCTAAGCACGGAAGGAACTATTAAGTGCATTGCATGTTTGCATAGGCATCATATTTAATATGGAAAGCCCCCTGGGTACAACTCTAGAGGCTGCTGTTTATAGAGAGCCCAGTGTGAAGAGTGCCCTATGGAGGTTTATAGCATGGCAGCCTAATCTCTAGGGTTTAATACAGGGAATTATTTTGGACGGAAGCATATCCTTTAATGGACTGCATCCATATTTCCTTCTCTAGAGATCAAATTTGTTCTTGAAGTCCTTACCACAAAATAATACTTTCTGTTTCAAAATCAACTGTAAAGTTTAGCATTGAGGCCAGGGTTACATGTGAATAACAATAAGTAAAAATAAATAAAGGTTACTTCTTAAAACTAAAAGCATAAAAAAGCATTTCAGAAAAACATGGTGAATAAATTATTAGATAGAGATAAAAGGAAGGAACAAAACACACGTCTGTTAGAGGGTCATCTGCATCAAGGTTGGCGGCAGGAATCTGGTCTAACCGAGGCTTTTTCGACACTGAAGAGGAGGTTGTATGTTCTGGGGGAAAACAAACATCATTTAGTTTACTGAAACAAATACTGTATTTCTTATGTTTTAGAGACCTGTGGGCACAAAGAGCCCACATTAAAAGCATCATGACAACAGGGATCATACCTATAGTGCGTGACAAATAAGCTTTTGGTAAATATTTGTTGAATGAATTAATAAAAGTATTGATTTTAATACAGGAATTGTAGCTTCGCTCAGAAATTCAGGAAATAGCTTACATATGCTGGAAACAACAATATTATAACCAATGCCTCTGGATTCCCTCCAATAGCCAGTTACAAAAAATAGAATCTCAGAGAGAAACCATGGGACTTAGCTGCTGTAAACAGTCAAAAACTCCTTGATCTGAACTGAAATGATCACTGCTAAATATCCCCAGGTCACTCTGTTCCTTCTAATATAGAAGCATATAAAGATGGAATCTGAATGAACCTCATTATCATCTCTAATCATTTAAGTATTTCAGCTCACATCAATCTTTAAAAGCAAAGAAACGAAAATATTCCAATTACCATATGAAAGAAAAATTATTGATGACATAATTTTATGAGGTAAATGTCTGGGACAGTGTTGGTACCTCGGGTTGGGCGATCTCTGTTTTTCTCTCTAGCAGCAGCTCTCTCTCTCTCTTCCAACTCTCTCCTGAAGTCACGGTTACGAACCTCTTCAGGGGCATCCTGAGTAGTTTGCCTAAAGTAGAAACAAACCAGGGCAAAAATGTTACTTAAAAGAAAACCACACCTGTAGCAATGGAAGACGATTCAGGAATGCAACATTGTTCCTTAAGCATGTAAGTAAACACAATCGCAATCTAATCTGAAGGTTCTAATAGGCACTTTTGTGATGTTGCTAATATTTCAAGAAGTCCAAATTGAATCATATATTTTCCCATAATAAGGCTGCAGATTAAAATGTCTTTTTGTGTTGTATAAACTCAGGACTTGTTACCGTAACTCCTTCAATGTCATACTGACTACGGCCGATAGCCCATAGTCTCTCTGAGATAGTATATTAGTTTTGAACTCTTGGCCTCAAGCGATCCCCCTGACTCAGCTTCCCAAAGTGCTAGGATTACAGGCATGAGCCACTGAGCCAGGCAGAGGTAATATATTAGTTATGGTTCCATCTATATAAGAAAGTTCCTGGTTAATAGGAATTTCTGCTGAAGGAATGTCTGGTTTTAAAATCATGGAACGCAATTTTAGTGTTAAATATTCGATTGCATTTTATTCCCATAAAAATAGATAAGTGACATAACTCAAGATAGATAACTTGTGATACTGTATCACGACCATGCCATTAACAGATTTGGGCTTGTTTTGTTAATAAGAAAAAAGATGAGTCTTTATTACCTGTATTTTATCTTTGTATGAGAGGGTAGGTCTCTGCTTGAATACTGCTTTGAGAGTTGGCTCAAATCACCTTCTCCTTTTCCTCTTCCACCTCGTGCAGGTTCAAAAGTTGGCCTGGCTGCTGTTGTCATCTTTTATGCTTTGAAGAAAAATAGTATCGAGTTATTTCCAACATGACAAACTCTCATTTTATAAAGTATTAATCAATATTCATCCTTTTGAAAAAAAGTTCCCAAAGTCATTCCCCATAACTTGCTTAAATAATCTTCTCACCCGAAAGTTCTCATGAAAACTAATTACAAGGCTTAGGCTGTACAAGGAATATGGCTTCTCAGGTAGCTCTCACGTAGTACAAAAAATTCTGTCATGAAAATCTGAGTTTTTGTTCCTGTTCTCCTTCTCATTGTGTGGCGTTGGGCAAGTCAACTAGCTTAAGTTTCTGTCATCTGTAGAGTGGGGATATTCCTCACAGCATTATCATGAGAATTATGACACTTTACATGTGAAATCCCTGGTAAAATACAGTACTGCCATGACTGAGTTTTAAAAATTCTCAACTCAACCTTACTCCACCACACTCTAAGGTCTGCATTTTATCTAAACCTCGCACAACAGCAAATAGGTTAGTAAAAACAAAAGCAATACATACATTATATATACATATATATATTTATTTAAAAATCACTGACAAAGTTACTGAGTGTCCTGCAGAAAAGTGTGTTACATAGACAAAATTCATCAACAATCATTTCTTGATCCAATTTTCTCCTACAAAAGCTATCATAATATAAATTAAATCTTTTGTAGATTATAATTTAAGGAATGCTCAAAACGCAGATATCTCACCCCAAAGAATCCTGACAACCAAAAATCAGCGATTCATTCCTTATGCTACTTTCTGCTTTGAGCAGCCTAAAAATACTACCTCGCAGATGTGGCTACTAACCCCTGTTAGCGTCGGAAAAGCAAGTTTGTGAGGAGGGCAAAGGCGTGTATCCAGAGGGAGAAACAGAGTTTTCTGGAGCTGGGGGCGCCGCCGCCTCCCCCACACCTCTGGGATTATCATTGCAGCCTCCTAGGAGCCCGTCTTTGGGCTATCACCAAGGTATCACTGACTCTTCACCAGTGCCCGACGGGGCGGGAGGGGAAGTGGGAGCTGGTGCTCGCTTAACGCAGTAGGTAGTGCTGCCTTCACTGTGCGCTTTCTGCCGCGGGCCTGAGAGCTGCGGACGAGCCCGATAGGCACTGGGGCCGCCGCTGGCCCGCTGCTCCGGAGCCTCCTCCCGCGCTTTGTACTCTGCCGACAACTCCGACCCCAACCGCCCTTTCTCGTCCCACCCAGATAAGGAAGATAGTCTGCTATCCTCCCGAAGCTCACTTTGGCCGAGGTCCGATGCAGCAGCCTCCGAAGATCATACAGAAGCAAGTTAGCACTCTTGGCTCCCAGAACCCCCTGCGCACAGGGCTAAAGCCCAAGACCCGGAAGCAAAACCCAAGCGTTTTAGCCTCACCTCAGAGACAACTACCAATCCGCAGAGGCCAAAGTGGAAGTCTGCGTGACGACGATAAGGGGCGGGGCTGAAACGGCCCAGGGGGCGGGCGTTTGAAATCAGTGCCTTAGAGAAGACCGTAAACATCATTTTATACCTTCAAGAACCAATTACTTAATGTCTCTTCCGTCTTTTCCTTCCCCGACCCCTTTCCAGACTCCATCATTCTGGTACCGCGTGGACGGAAAGCCCCGGGTAGCCGACACCACGTTCCCGGCTAGCGGGAGAGAGCGTGGAAAAGGATTACACCAAACTGTTTAAATTCAACGGCTCCTGCTTCCATCCTTTCTCCTGTGCTAGACCCAACAAGCCTAGGGAGTTGGGCTACGGAAAAACTAGTGTTTTCATTTAATTGGATATGAAGAAAGAACAAATATGTACGAGGGCAACCACGATCTTTATAAAGGTACCATTCCTGCAAAAATATTAGACTTCAAAGCATAGGTTGTATTCGTATTGTTTGTTAAAGTTTTTATTTTTAAAAAAGCGTAAGTTCTAATGGGAGGGAAGATGTCAGTATGAGCGTTTAGAACGGTGGGCTCAACTGCCAGGAGCAGGAGATAGAATTATTAAGATGGCTACTCAAGCGTTAGGTGAAGTTTTAATAAGACAAGGAAAAAGAAAAAAAGCCACCAACTGTCTCTCCTCCCACCTCCCTCCCCTAAAAAGAGCACTCTGAGACCAGGTATCTTGTTTGCTTAGTTTGTCTTGGTATCTCATCACATAGATCTTGGCACATAGTAGATGCTCAATAAATATTTTTTAAATGAAAATTCAGTTTACCAAATTTAGTTTCCAAATGTAAGGAGCTTACAAAATCGAACACTTAAATGCTGTTTTCCCTTAATTCTTTCCTTGAAACTTTTAAATGAAAAAAGAAAACTAGAAAAAGCCCCTTCCCCCATAAAGTTCAAGATGAAAATTTTGATTTTTTTTTCTTACTGAAACTATTCCTTTCCCAGTCTTACTACACATCTTGTAAAGGACACTGTCATCATACTAGTTACTCAACCCAAAATCCCAGGGCACCTACTTAAGTTCCTTTTCTTTAACTTTTCATATCCTGTTCATTTGTAGATCTTGCCAATTCTACTTTCAAATTTTACCCTAAATTTCATTGTACTGCCACCA